>JABASD010002428.1:0-26870 GCA_019776165.1 Pogonognathellus flavescens
ACACCAAGATTTAAATTCTCTTTCTCTTAGGAAGGATCTCATTTCTTCCGTAATTCTTTTTGAATAAGTAGTGCATTTATCCTTTCTTGAGTTGAATTTTTTTAATTTTGAATTTAATTCCAAAAAACTTTCTTCAGATATATTGAGACGTTTTAAACACAACTGTTTTTCTTCTTCAAGATTTTTTGAGATATTAACCTACGGATCATTAGTTGCAATTAGAGAAGAACATATATTGAAGACTTGTAAATTAGCTTCCCATTCCGAACGTCATTAAAACAGTGTTTCAAAAATGCTTAGTAACATCATTGTAAAATGCTTTTAATGCACATCCCTTGTATTGCCACTTTTATTGAATAATGTTTTTGTGTGCACAATTATTAGAATTCTAATCAATAATAGAGGACAAAGATCTTTGTGTTGTAATAACATTGTACTTGTACTCTGAACTTGGCAAACCCAAAGTAGTAAAATTGGTAATAGCCACTTCTATAAATTCCTACTTGTAAATTTCGAGTTCCGTATAATATCATTGCTTTGGTATACATCTACGTAGAAAGTAGAATAATGCTTATTTCGCTTGCTTTTGAATGGAAGCACTTGTTTTCGGTATGGTATGTTATTATATTCATTTGTTCTGAGAATTTTATGATTGCACTATGTATTTTTAACCAGTATTTGTTATTACAGATATAACACTAATATTATTTTACACTGTTTTGTTAATAGGTAGTATGCATTCCAGCACTTCGTGATTATTTTTGTCGAATGAATTAAGTTCATACAAAAGTCGGTCTTTGATTTGATAATCAAATCAATATAATAATATCACTCTGTGGTCACGATTAGTGCAGCAGATCTGGTCAAGGCACAATTGGCGTCTTCATAGTCAAGGGCATATCTACAATTGAAATTTAGGAAGGGTTTTAGTGATCTGAGGGGCCCAAGAGCACTAGAAGGGCTTATTGCTGCCTTCGGAGCAAATAGCTAATTTTTCGGAATCTGTGGGGGTACGTTCCTCTGGTGGCCAAATATAAATACGCCCTTATTCATAATTGACGCAAGTAATTTTTAATTCATCTTACAGCTATATAGTTAAAGTGTGACACTGAAATATTGCTGGATATAAACTTGCAAACTTACAAGGTTATCACGTCAATTCAATGCCAATGCTAAGAAGATCCTTTATATTCATTCAAAGTACATTATAATATTATTAGTTGTTCTACTAATAATATTATAATAACTAAACTTTGAATATGTATGTTGCATCGACTAAAGTTAGTTCTCGTGATTTACGCCAACCTTAAAATAGTTAAAAGATATTTTTGCACAACCAATTACGTTATTTCATCTTAAATCTGTTGGTTGTCCTAAACAGGCGCGTAACTAGGATTGCCATTTGGTAGGGTCACAAAAAGTTTGGGGGGGTCACAAAGTGTAAAAAATTGGTTTTTTGCGGCCTTCGGCCGCAAATAACCTATTTTTTGCTCACCCCCCCCCCCCTAGTTACGCCCTTGGTCCTAAATGCTGAAATAAACATTCGACTTCTGTAAAATGAATCAGTTATATAAAATCCAAGTACGTATTTCATCTGTGCAAAACAGCTATTTCTATGCGTAGATAATTGTAGGTTTTACTTAGGTTGCAAATTAATTAGCTGATATAACACGGCACATATCAAACTCTTCGGTTCATGTTTTTAAGGATTTTCGTATAAGTTCATTGCCTATGGACATTGTGAATTAAGGTTATCAATTTACGCGAGACGTATTTTGAATCCCATACAATGTTTATTAATTGACTGAACAGGACAAATTGTATTCACATCAGGAAAAAAGACTGTGGCCTGTGGTATAGAAGTCTAGAAGGTTCTTTTATTCAGGAGCAAATTTTAGCATGTCATTATCCTCCAGTTAAGTTTACAATGAACGAGGCGCATATTGGGAGCAAAAATGCTCAAGAAAAAGATATGGAGAAGTTTTTGAGACAACTAGCCTCTTTAATTAAAGGTAAATATCTTTTATAGTACAGAATCATTTTCATTCCTGCAGAAGAGTTAATTTTTTGTTTATTTTTTCATTTAAGTATTAAAATTTTCTTCAATCTTTTATTTATTATAATTATTAAGCAATAAAAATATATATTTATATATTTATTATTATTTATATGCAATTATAGATTATAATGACACATCGAGATAATGATTGGGATTGTAATTTATTATGTGTCCCTGTCGGTTGTAATTTTCCCCAATTATGTTGTGCCATGAAAAGTAGGAAAGTTTTGACAAAATGATTTTTGTTGGCAGATGATAGGAGTATTCAGCTAAGAGATGACAACCCGACGAAAGAAATTCTCAAAAGATTTTTACGGGCTAGAAAATTTAATGTGCAAAGAGCCCTGAAGTCGGTATGAATTTATACCATATCTAATGAATGCAAAATTGAGAAAATGTAACACATAATCAACCAAGGGCGTATTTAACAATGGACTTGACCCTCCCCCCACATTAGCACACAAAAGACGAGCTATTGGATTTATGGGGCCTTCGACCCTATTTGTTCATTTTTTGCCTCTGTCCCAATCATGTTGAGTCCTCCGTATGGAATCCTAGATACGCCCTTGGAATAAAATTACCCAATTGTATACTGGTTTCAGATGATAGTATTTATTTTACAATGTTTAAAATAGGTTAAGAAATATGTAACGATGAAACGGACAAATGCAAATTTACTAGAAGATTGTCGTCCCGAAGGGTTTAAATTTTTATATGCCAAGCGTAGCTCTACTGTAATGGCTAACAGAGATTCACATGGAAGACAGATTATATGGCTTAAATCTTGTAAGTAATTTTTCTACTATAAAATATTTGAAAACATATATATAAAATTAATATTTTGTTTATATTTCAACAATTACTTTTTTATAATTTTATTTTCGAACTAATTTCGATTTTTAGCAAGCTGGGATCCAACAGAGTGTACTCTAACACAATGGTTGATGTCAGTGTATTTAATGTTGGAAGAAATGGTACTCAGTGAAGAAACCCAAAGAAATGGGATTATTATGATATGTGACTTTGAGGGCCTAAACTTACTTCACATTAGACATGTCACTCTTAAGCCAATAGAATTGCTGATTGAAGTTTTACAGGTATACAGATTTCTATTTATTCTGTACTAAATAATTGCCATTTTTCTCGTCCGCTTGAATTGACTAATTGACTTGTTCAGTAAAGCGATTTATTTATAAAATATTACTTTTTGTTGCAGGAGACTTTGCCAGCAAGTTTCAAAGAAATCCATGCTGTAAATCACTCAATGTTGTTCAAATTTGTATGGTCCATGGCCAAACCATTCATTAAAGAGAAGTTGAGAAAACGCGTAAGTATTTTGTACTTCTTAACATTTACTTAATTACTAACCATTACCAGAAATTAAGCGTGCTGTAAATTCATGAACATTAATTTGAATTGTTATAGATACATTTTCATGGACATGATATGAACAAGCTTCATCAATTCATTAGTCCATCTATCTTGTCTTCAGAGTTGGGAGGGCATCTTTCATGGGAAAATGCTGCGGATACGGATTTTTTAAATCATTTTCTACACAAGAATTCGCTTTATGTTACATAATTATTATCCTCCTCTTTTTTGTCGGTACTCATTTGTAATTAACCGCAAAAAATGAACTGTAATTTCGGAAACATTTTCCATACGGTGAAAGTCAACTATTGCTATTGTTAATATTTAGTTATATCAGATTTCGTTACAAAAATGATTACGAGAATTAGTTTTAAGGTGAATTAAGTAAGAAATAACATGCTTTGTATAGGTATATACACTAACGCAATTAATTAAAATCTATCTGCAAATATTTTACACTATTGTTAAATTTGTTGTTTCCATTACAGTTACTTTGAGATTTGTAATAAAAGAAACTGAAAATTTTAGCATTAAAATAAATTGCACATCACGTCTGTCTGTCATCTACTGTATGTATCATGTTCACACAAAATGAATGTAAATTTGAGTAATAGAAAATATTGATGTAACTGAATTGTAAATTTATTAAAGTTGTTGGCAAAATACAGCAGAGTATAGAGAATATAATTTAAGCACTAAATACTTTCATGGAATTAAACAACGCAATATGGAGAAGGATTGTCTGGAGTATTTAGCAACATTCAAATGCAATAGGGAAGTAAGCAAGCTACATAAATTAAATAAATAAACAAATGAAGCAACCTTGGGCCGTGGACCTGCAATCATTGTCGCATTAAATTCGGCAATTTTCATTAATTAGTTAGTTTATTAACAGATGACAGAGAAGATATTCAGGTCAATGTCAAAGCAGAAAATTTCAGGTTTCAGGTTTAATACAGATAAGCATAAACGCAATTGCCTGTCATCTGTGAAGAATCTTTTTGTAACTAGTAACACTTTAATGTGCAAACATTAAAATACCACAATATCCAAAACTTTCCTGCAATTATTATATTTATTTCACTAAAATAATAATAATAAAGTATATAAAGAAATATTTTTGCATTAAGCACCAACGACGGAGTGCTGGTGGTGTTCAAATGAAATAAGAAGCAGATTCTTTATTGTTGGAGGGAAGGGAACATAATATTATTAGTGTCATCCGATCCTCATTTAACAATTATTTACTTTACAATGACCGAGGCACAAATGGAAAGCCAAAATTCTCAGGAAAAGGACATGGATAAACTAGTGAGACAACTAAGCTCCTTAATTAACGGTAAATTAATCGTCATTTGCATGCAGCACCATTAAATAATCTAATTATTTAAATATTACAATTTTCTTCAACCTAATAATATTATTAATCAAGGTGAGAAGGTATATAATTTAGTATGTACTAATTGCACTTATACTGCAAAAATTGCTCATAATTTAAAATGTAATACTGTAGGTAGCAATTTTTCCCAAAATGTTATACTATTTATGAAAAGTATGACAGATGATAATATTTGTTTGCAGATGATAAGAGTATCCAACTAAAAGAAGATGATGCGACCAGGGAAATTCTCAAAAGATTTTTAAGGGCAAGAAAATTCAATGTAGAAAGAGCCTTTAAGTCGGTATGAATTTATACCATCTCTAAATGAATGCAAAATTGAGAAATAATCTAAGTACCTAAAACATTCATGCTTATCATATCAGATAGCTGAATTTGTACATTTATATAGGTTAAGAAATATATAGCGATTAAACGGACAAATGCAAGTCTATTAGAAGATTGCCGTCCTGAAGGGTTTCAATTTTTATACGCCAAGGGAAGCGCTTCTGTACTGGCTAACAAAGACGCAGAAGGAAGACAAATTATATGGATTAAATCTTGTAACTATTTTTTCTTCAGTAATAATGATAATATGTTGGATAAGGTTTAATGTTTATTCTACTGCCTAAATTCAAGAATTATTTTTTAAACTTATATTATTGCTGTGTTATTGCTGATTTTTAGCAAGCTGGGATCCAATGGAAGTGACACAAATACGATGGTTGATGTCGATTTATATAATGTTGGAGGAAATGGTACTCAGTGAAGAAACCCAAAGAAATGGGATTGTTATGATATTGGACTTTATTGGGCTTAGCTTACTTCACCTTAGACATGTCACCCTTAAACCAATAGAATTGCTGATTGAAGTTTTACAGGTATAAACATTTCTATTGTTATGCCATAGTGTAAATATATAATTAAAAGCATTCTCTATTGTGAATTGCAAATCATTATTATTTACGTTTTGCTTGTTTGTAAGTGCGTAAATAAAACAATTCATTTACAGAATTCTATTTTTGCAGGAGACTTTGCCAGTAAGTTTTAAAGAAATTCATGTTGTAAACCACTCGGTGTTGTTCAAAATTGCATGGTCAATGGCCAAACCATTCATTAAAGAAAAGCTGAGAAAACGTGTAAGAGTTTTATATTTTCTTAAATATACTTTTTAGTTTTTGTAGCAGAAATTAAACGTGTTATATAAATGCATGAAAATTGGTTTTAATTATATTGTTATAGATGCACTTTCATGGACATGATATGAACAAACTTCATCAATTCATTAGCCCATCTATCTTGCCTTCAGAGTTGGGAGGTCATCTTTCACTGGAAAGTTCTTTGGATGCTGAGTTTTTAAATAATTTTATACGCAAGAATTCGCTTTATGTTATGTAATTCGTGTTTTTATTTTTACTATACTCATTACAAAATTAAGTTAAAATTAGGTCTGTTAGATTAAAAATTGCCTGTAATTCTACTTATTATTTGTTTGAAATTCAGAATCTACTTCTTTCATGGCTCTGTGTAATTATTAGTAATTGAGACAAATGATAAAAAATGTATCTATAAATATTTTGCATTGTAAAATTAACTGTACCCATCCATCCATTAAAAACAGCTTTAAGAGTATCAATATGGTATCTATATAAATGAAATTTTGGTGTTTAATTAAATTATATTACATACAAAAGTTCTACTAGGCCTATCATGATCACATAAAAAGTGCAGAATGTAAGTAATAGAAATTTTTGAAGTACTTAAATTACAAATACGCTAAAGCTATGCAAAATACAGTACACTACAGAATACAGTATGAATCCTAGATACTTTACATAGTCATATAGACCATAGAACACATGTACTATGTACATGTACCAATGTACAATGAAAGTGTCCGACCGAACTCTAATAAATTGGACTGAATTGAACGTACGCGAATAGCTTGTATAGGGGGATTGTCTGGAGTATTGAGCAACAGACAAAAAACAGTGGAACCGTATGATATATCACAAAAAGTAAACAAACGAAGCAACTCGTGTCTTCGTGCAGTTACATTGGCTGTTTGAGTTAAATATTGGAATTGTTATTAATTAGTTCTATTTAACAAGGTAGATATTCAAGTCTGTATCAAATTACCAATATAGAAAAAATTAATTCTCTTCTCTGAAACTGCAATAAAGAAAAGTTGTTTAAATTGCGTATAAATTGCCATCGTCTGTGTAAAATCTTCTTACTTGTAGACTTGTAACACACTTTATTTTAAGTTGTAACCATCAAATAAGCGAAGTGAAGAACAAAATTCTTTCCTATGTTAATTTTTCCCTGCATCCTGCAAAATCATTTTTCTGTTGATGCTGCTAACAATGACAGTTTTCATAAAATGTGTTAGTAGCAGAGTTGCAGATGATTTTAATAATATTTGCTGAAAGAAATAATGCTGAAACTAAAATTAAGCATACCAGTGCTCGGTAAACGCAGTTATCCGCAGCTACTATCCCATCCTCATGGAATGTAAAATATAAAAACACGTCTTACAGGTATTAGTATTATGACATTTTTGTTTAAATATGATTGCTAAATATTCTATTGTTAATAATATTTGTTACATGTGAGATAATAATAATTTATTGCCACGTTTTGTCGCAACATGATTATTAAATAATAGGTACTACTTTTACAAGGGCGTATCTAGGATTTTGTAATGGGGGGAGGGCTCAAGTAGTCTCGGTTGGGTTCAGTCAGCGGCCAAAAAATTTGGAGCCTTCTGGGGGAGGCTGAAGCCCGTTGAGCTCATACATAGCTACGCCCTTGTACTTTTATACGCATTAAATTGCTATCATATCCGTGTAGTATAGAATGAAGAATCTTTTATAATTAATAATTGTTTATGTCAGCATTCTTTTATTAACGTAATTATTATCCTTGTAATTGAATCGCTGCTGTCAACAACTTCAATGTTATTGATGTCATCGCAGCATCACGTTTTTTTACAGAAGCTGAAGTGTGTAATAAAATAATGAACATATACCCCCTTAGATTCCCAAAATGATGCTATTTTCCGCTGCAAACAACCGATTTTTTTGTCCTAATGTCTGCTCCATATCGATGACCATTCCCTATATTTGCCTTAATTAATTCCCCATATGTTATTTTTAGATACGCCCTTGCCTACACTATTGTTCTTTTCAAACTAAACTATATACGGATAAGATGTTAACATAATAATGAGTTAATACAGAGAAATAATGTGCTAGATATTATTAGTTGTTTATAATTAACGAGATTCTCTCTGCATTGCATGGCAATTTAAATGAGAGCGTATCTGTAAATGAATTCATGTTAGCATTAAAGTGTTGATTTTATCAGAGTTTGATTTTTGATACATCATCACTGCAAAATGTTCCAAATTGAAGTAACGAGGTCAAAGCTATTTTTTCTCCTCCGAGGATAATAATTATATCTGTATATATTTTTAACTATCAAGCAAATTCATTGTCCTTTGTATGAAGTGTGCTCATGAACTAAGATGAACTGCGAACTATTAATGTTGATTTGAGACGCAACCGTTGCACACTCTCAGTATCAGATTATTGCAACAGCTTAGAAATTTATCATTTTAACCATAGCTTTTTAGGTAATTTGTTTAGTAAAAGTTTTACTCTCTTATCCAGCAATCCAGCAATTAACGTCATAAGCTGATGTATCATTTTATGAAGGGCATTATATTGTACAGTCACTGGTATTTATGCGAACAAATAAATGTTCTTTTCCTTTATGATAAATTCTGTTTGCATGAATGAACTATATTTACATTCATTAAATCTAGGCTTAAGTTAAGCTTACTCCAATGTTTTACTAATCGTAAGTACCTAGCTTTATTCATCTGGCATACTGGCATCCTCATCTCAGGAAATTATCTGTGCACTGAATTCAGTCTTGCATTATTAATCGAACTGTAAGCTGCATTAAAATTTAATCAGTTCAATAGTAAGTAAGTTGTGAATTTATAAGAATATTTTTATCTGTACTGTATTACAGTATAGACTGAACTGAGGGTTCCAACATCAAAGGTGAAGTTTTTTCTAAATTTTCACGGTGCAGGCAATACAGAAATTTGTCTTAGACTGTTTTAAAACATTTTAAACAAAGCGCAGCGATGTAAATTTATAACTTAGAGATTCTTGTGTGGTATGTGTAAAAGATTAGGTTAGGTTTTAAAAAAATGTTCATAATAGTTCCGGAATTTTTCAACAAATCTTTTCTTTGTATTCTTTATCAATGCGATCCTGAATGATATTAGAATTATATTGAGACATAAACAATCATCTCATTTTAATGCGAGTGATTTAAAGAAGTAAAAAATACATTGCAAAAATATTCTGGCATTATGGGACACATGACACATTTTCAATTTCATATCTAATCATCCTACTCATAAACTCATACTCATAATAATATACATTACGAATGTAGTGCCTTGATAGTTTTACCCATCATCAAAAATCCTTTGACATTATGTCATGTCGAATATTTTTAGCAAAACTGTTTTTTCCTCTCATCTTTTTAATTGTGTTCCATTTGAAAATACTGCAAAGTAAATTGCACTACGTACGTTGTTGTTTAATATTTATGAGGAATGAGGATTGTCAATTGAAAAGCTCTAACATATAAATAATACCAATATACATAGGTACTTCACATTTCTTTTTATTCATTGTCTCTTTATTTATTGGTGCGTACAAGTGAACAATACTTATATATTTACAATTTTCAGGGCTTATTATCAATTAGGTGTGATAATCAGGAAACTAACCTGCGGTAAAAATGTTAAATTATCAACAAGATTATTCAATAAGTGGTACTCTACAATATTTTTATACGTCAATCACACACACACACACACACACACCTGTTGTTACTTAATTATACTAATATTTTATTACTATATGTATTACCCTCGTCTTTTGTGATTAAAAATTTGAGCTTTTAGGATAAAATGAATGAAAAATCGAAAACTTTTGTAAATTTTTATTATATTGGAGACAAATATTGTAGTTTTGGCTTGTTTTTTTTTAAATTCCCGAAATCCTATTAGTGTACGTTTGAAAGATTTGTGGAGGGAGTGCGCCCCTTGACACCCCCTAGATGCGCCCTTGCGAGTGTATTTGTATTAATCATTGCATAGATAATCATTGTACACTACGTACATCAATAAACTTCCGAGTTGTCATCAATTGATTGAATAATAAAAATATGAATGTATGTGACCATGAACATTTTATCCTGCCAATTCTGAAGTAACCTTTCAGTTTACCTTTGCACTCACTACTTGGAAAGTCCACATTTTTGTGCTGTTATTATATTTCATCATTGGTTTCTCTGCCTGGAAGTCAAGTAGGAGGTGATCACATAAGGATAAAGTGATTTGTAGTGTATCCTGAATCATGATGACTTCATGAGTGACTTTTTATACAGGGCATAGCTTGTTATGTGTGAAATTAACGCGTGCCATTTTTTACTTTATAAGTAGATAATGACTAATTAATAAATTGTAATATCTATACGTTATTATTATATTGTAATACCTTATTAGTATAAGTAAGTACGTAATGCGAACACCTTTATTGTCGTTTTTAACCTCAGTTAACCTATTGATTATAACTCATTCCATATTATACATATTAATAATGGGGACATTTGTACTATAATATAATAACTCGGAGAGATAATATAGAGTAGTACTTCTATTTTATAGAGAGGGAATCTTTTATTTACTCTACATCTAAAATAGGTCTACAAGTGTCAACTATGTAGATATTTAGATATATGGTATTATCACGCGAAAAATAATAATAGTATTTATTATTTCTATACGTGCCCTTAATAATTAAGATTTTACAGTGAATTTGTATTATGTATCAAATATTGATATAATTGATGATTTGACAGTTAGGTACTCCAGTTTCTATAACACAATCTGAACAATGCAATCTGAATGTAAATGTCACAACTCAAGAGTTTATCTCATTTCATTAATATACTCAGAATCAGTAAAATAATTGATTAGGGATAATTTCAGCATTTCAAGGAGCATAGTAGGAAAGAGTAAAATACTAATCCAATCACACGGACATTCTTTTACTGATTGATAAGAGCCGTACTTAAAGAGTTGTTGCGTGTCAATTATGTTGTGGAAATGTCAACGATATTCGAGTTGATATTGAAATTACATGAAGTTTACAGCTTCTACACAAAAAGGAGGAAATGAAACTGTTATCTACTTATATAAGCCTCATTGACAATTCGTTGTATAATAATAATTAATAATAATATTACGAATTTTAGAGGTTATTGATATGGTTATGGATATAGCGGTTTTGTTTATTTAACGATTTGCTTTGTCACACAATACAAAGTACAATATGAAACACGATATCAGATTCCATGGCTGAGGAGGATTTTAACATTTAAGGGTTATGTGGCAAGTCAATTAATCGTCCTGATAAGGGCACGGCACAGCCTTGCACGGGTATTACTTACAATATAACCTGAAATGACTATGACTACTTGAGAAGCTTTTGTAACTGTGGATGTGTATCCGTAGCCATGTCCAATTAGTTAATATAACAACTGTCATCTTGTTCTCTTGATTCTTTCAGTGAGGAAGTCCGACAGGAGGTGACGGAAATCTCCTTGCTTATATTGTGCTGTAGCTTTAGCGAAAAGTTTGTGGGGAAAATGGCTCTAGTCGACACCAACTTAATCAGTCAGCAAATTAATGAAGATGAAAATAAGATACCAGAACTATTAACCGAGTTGAAAAGATTACTCAATGGTTAGAAAAACGAAATTTCTTCGCTGATAAATAATAATTAATATTCGTTTTTCTAATCTGTAACGAATTTTTCTTTTCCTTCGCAGAAGACGGTATTCCTCCTCCTCCCAATGATGAATTACTCATTAGATTCATCAGAGCCAGAAAATTCAATATCGAGCGCATACATAAATCGGTATGTCGACAAAACTTTATAATTGGGATTTCATAGGCAAAAATTATTAATAATACTATTTTTTCAATTACAGTTCAAAAGATACGTCTTTGTGAAAACAAAGTACAGGGAACACAATACAGGAATTAGTCCAACAACTTTTAAATATATCTACGACACAAATGCGATAGCCGTTTTTGCAAACCGCGACAAGAATGGAAGACAAATTTTGTACGTGCGTTCCAGTGAGTTAAAAAATTAGCAGTTTTGTGTATTTCATTTGCATGGGAATTATAGGAGACCTTTTTGTTAGAAGGATTAGGAAACCTATATACTATTCGTTTTTTCTCTTTCATTCCATAGGAAAATGGAATCCAGATGATTTTGAATTATTGGAAGGACTTCTAGCTGTGTATGTGACACTTGAAGGGATGGCTGCATACAGAGAAACTCAAATGAATGGTATGATCATAATTTTGGACTTGAAAGATCTTAGTTTTCACCAAGCCAGACAAATGACACTTCATATTATTAACCTCGTTCTCGACATTCTCCAGGTACATTCTTCTTGCAATCCTCTAATGTTTTTGCATTCATTCATTGATTATTATATAGATATTCATAAAATAGAAAATAATATTTTTATTTATTCCAACTTAGGATACGCTGCCCCTCAGCTTTCAAGAAATCCACATTGTCAACCATCCGCTTATTTTCAACATGATTTACACTCTTGCTAAGCCGTTTATTAAAGAAAAGCTGAGAAATCGGGTAAGAAGCATTACCATTTTATTTAAACAGTAAATAAAATGCAAAGGCGTATTTAGAATGTTTGGAAACCCTTCCTCCTCATACTAGATTCCAGAAAAAGGAATTATTTATTATTATTATTTCTATACATCGGCCTCTCCTACCCTGACTTCTAGAACCCCACCATTTCCAAATCCTAGATACGCCCTTGATCAAAAATATCAAGGTTTCAGTGCATATATTAGTGTATATTATAAGATTAAATAATTAATAAAAAAGATGATTAATAAAAACTTTTTTCAAAGTGATAGTTTGTAGATTAAAAAATCCAAGTAAATGAATATTAAACGTACAATTTCCTATGTAAAATGTATATTTTTGCAAATATATACTTAGCGTTCTTTTTCTGAGTCAGAACTTATTGCATAAAAAATAATTTCTGCGAACCTGTTCAAAATTATGAATTCTAGGTTAAAAATTCCCCCTTTGTTTCTGTATTTCAGAATTATAACATTATTTTTTATTATTGACATAATATATCTAATCTATGTTATCTAATTTAGGCCATATGAAACTGATCTGTTGATTTTAAACAATACAAGGTTGGCATTTTCTAATGAATTTATGTTTTATTCATGCAGCTTGTTTTCCACGGGCACAATGTGAAAGGAATACACAAGAGCCTGAGTCGTGACATTCTTCCATATAATTTGGGAGGCAAACTCACAAACCAAGAAGCTTGGGACCAAAACTTCTTTCCACAACTGTATGCCAACGACGAATTCTACAAATGTTAGTTTATTTACATATACAAATTACTAATTCGTTCAATCAAAAATTATTTACAGTCGAGTCGAGTCAATACCTTTATATGAATTTTGGTCTCTTTTTAGCTTATGTAAAGTATGACGGAGGTTTGCAGTTGGATCAGGACGAAATTGTTAACACTCTAGAAGAAAGCAACAATAAAACTCCATCGAAGACCAAAATTTGCAGTTCCACATAACAATAATAAATTATTTCACGATGTACAATGCATATAGTAGTGTCTAGTCTTTCTACAAAGAAGACATACCTAATATACATTTATCTAAAATTTGTACGTACATGTGTTTGAGTATAGGCACATATACATCTAGTTATATCACATCCGATACCGATGAATATTTTGTAAATTGTAAACTCCACAGCAGTTGATTGCTGTGAAAATCCTGCTACTATTGTAAAACCGAAAGTATTACTACACCGATTTCCGCCTATATTGTTAAATATTACACATTGTATAAATTTCTGTTGGCCATTGAGAAAAAAATAAAATTGCTCGTATACCGAGCAAGACAAATTGTGATGTTAGGTGGATGTGGACGTATGTAAGCATGCTAAAATCAACAAGAGTGTTTATGTCTTGTGCAAGGAGGAATGTGGATGGATAGGGATTTTATTATGAGTTGAAATCGTAGAGACATGAAAAATGTATTTTTAGGGTGATATGGTGAGAATAGTGCCAGATTGTGCGTGTGCAGACACAAGAATTGATGTCTTTGGCAAAGAAAGCTGTAAAATTGAATATAGTATGTCCTCTGTAAGTTAATACTCAATCAGGCTGTCTGACGCTAATGTATTTTTGTGGTTCAAAAGATTTTCCTCAGTTCAAAGTAATGATTCACCTGACAAGCAGACATATTTCTTTTGATCCTTTTAATAGTGCAGATATTATAATGAAAACGAATACGGATACACATTAAACAACTAAAATCATTTATATGTCTCACAGTCTATACTACATAAAAGCCTTTCTTTCCATTTATTTTCCTCAGATCGATTCAATCATAAATACACTCACTTTGTCACACCAGCTATTGCCTTTTCTACAAATACAACATTCTTTAATATTTATATTTCAAATACACTTTCTACAGTCTTTCATAATATCATATTCAGCCAATTTCCTTTTACACTGCATACTTTATCTCAGCTCTCATCTCATACTCGTTCAGTTATAATGTGTGCTAGTGCTGAATACATTTTTTACATATTAAGGTACTATAGTAGATAATATGTAGTAGTATGTACATTATGTATTATTACATTTACAGAGTAGTATATATTTTTGAAGTAGTTATTGTAATGTAAACTGAATTCACTGAAACAACTATTATATACTGTGAGTACGTGTAGGTAGAGTTCTCTATATTCATTCATAATATTAATATATGCATGAATCAGAAAGTATGTAATGTATCATTGGCTCGTTTTTATATATTATACTGCACATTTATATTATAACACATAATTATGTAGTATTATTATATTATTCTCTCGTTTGCTGTCACTTCTTTGTGAGAGAGCGAAAAAAGATACTGAAAAAGTATATGGCAATTAAAAGTCAAGGCCCAATTGAAATTTTAAGCAATGCTGATAAAGTATATATGTATCTATATGTACACGCGCTATCTATTTTAACCAAAAATTCATACACAGTAATTGTAAGCAATTTTTTACACACCTAACAAGTTTATAATATTTACACTTACGGCAACTACAGAGATAAATACATAATTATGACTTTTTCTGTGATATTTACTGTACAAAGACAATTTAAGTATGGTTAAATGGTATACAATGATAGTTTTATATATTTATTCAAAATGCCATTATCGGTTTATTGATTTTATAGATTTGAAAATTTATGTTGCGTCAATTTCGGCATTTTTCGACGAGCTATATGAAAATTGATGGCTTATTGAGTGTTTGTCTATTAGGACATATAGATTACTTGTTTTTCATGTGTTTTTGGATTGTTTTAGTCGTTGCTGTTGTGTCATTGTCATTTATTTCACTCGGATTATAAATGGACTTCCAGGAACGTGTTTGTCTACATATTTCAAATGCAGCTTATATTGGCCAGGATTAGAGGGTTTGTATTTAACAGTCGTAGTTCCATTGGGATTATTCTGAAAAATTATTTCCGGCTTGCCAGGACCTTCAATAGAAACTTGCAGACTGCCTGTTTGAATTAAATGGATTAAAATCTCATAATGAAAATCAGATGGCGAGTCAACTTCAATTAATCTCAAAATTTTCAACTTACAAGTAATTCCTGCTTCTGTTGGATCAACTATTACTTCATTATTCACTCTGGTAGTGCCTTCTTTAATGCCCCGGCCTGTTACTTTCACTAAATCCGTTGTCAGTTCACACTCGCCTTTCATTTTCACATGGAAAGGGCTTCCTTCTACATGTTCACCGTCGAAAGTAATGTGGATTAAATAATCACCGGATAATGAAGCTTGGTAGCAGCAATCAACAGACCCGTCTTTACAGGTCGACAACAAACATTCGGGTTTTGAGGGTCCATCGAAGGCAACTGTCAATAAACTGACGTTCAATCCGCCCATATTGATTTTAAATTTTGTCGGAGTTCCTGAAAATGTTTAAGCATTTATTGGATAAAACAAAGGAATATATCCGGGAAAATTAGAAACAGTAAAAATACGTATGAAAATCAAAACGAAATTAAATTAAATACCTGCAAATCCAGAAGTAGCTCCGATTCCCGTAATAGTAATATCATCCGCCATTATTGATGATGCTTACGTTGTACACAACCACAAAATTTCACTAGGAATTACCGTCACTGGTAATAACAACTCCCGAAATAATTTTTCAGTGAGAATCCGGATTATATTTTCACTTTTAATTAATTTTTCGTTGGATAATCTCAGAATCTCATCAAGTGATGTTTGTGCATATAATTGAAAGCGACCATGGAGTGATCCTGGTATGGTGCGTGGAAATCGGGTTACACTCTCACCAGTGTAAAATATAGGTATCAAAATTCTAAGTTTGGAGGTTACATTTGCTAATAAGTATGCTAATAGTGTAAAATTATAATTTAATTAAGTCTGCAGTCAGACAAATAGTCCATATGGCTGATGGCATGGGATATGGACGAAGTTGGTGGTAGAAGACTGCGTGGAATTGTCACCGAAACTTTGAGAGGAGACAGATGATTCAGAACTGAGATTGACTCGACGACTGTTGGCTCAATAAAGAGGATTTCACAGTATCTTTGATTAGAATTAAAAATAAACCTCTTTGCCATCTAAGGTTACATACGATAGTGCACAGTGGCCAATGAGTTCTTCCATCATGTAGCAGTCAGCCTGACTTTTCTTTTCCAAAGTGCAACCACCAAATACTTGTTACAAGAACAGCATAGTAAGTACATGGTGAAATTGCAAACTCTGAAGAAACGGGAGGGTTGTAGTAGGCGTATTTTACCACCCCAGCTGCTTCCGCCTTATCATCAATGAAATGAGCCCATAGAGTCATGTTGAATGTTCAAACTATAAATTAGTCATTTGTGGGACATAAAACATAAAGCTTCTGAAGGAAAATAAAGAATTTCCTCGGCAAAATACGCATTTTCCACCAAAATTCTCCTAACTACCAGCATAAAATCCAAAAATTACATCCCATGAGTTTCATATTTCCTACAGACACCTCGTTTTATAATTCATTACTCGTCTCAGCTCCCAACACCCGAAATAAACCCAAATTCATGAATTGTCTCTTAAGGCATTGTGTCTGGAGTTGGGCGAATTGAATTTTTTGCGGATAATATGCAAACACATGTACTAAAAGTAAAGTAATAAGTTTATACTTCTTCTACCGTTCTACCCTACTACCATGATGGCACATACCGTATGTTGTTTTTCTAAAAGAAGAGTTCCTTCGCAAAATCCTATACACACATATATAGACACTAGTAGATTAAACCTGTCTAGGGAATATCTCATGAAAGTTTTTACTATGATAACATTATTTCGTTTTTCTGTGGCAGCAAAGGTCCAACTTACACACAGATCCAGTTCCAAGTAAAATACATCCTGTATTTCAAGTCACATCATCAAACCAACAGCAAACGAAAACGAAAACAGAGACAAGACAGCATCACAGACTTGAGAGATGAGACGAACGGCAATGCTGACATCGCATAAAAATGTCTAAAAGGATTTTCATACAGAAAACACAACCAACTTCTAGTAGAATATGTCAAATGACAACACACAACACATCCAACTGCAACATAGCATATAAAATAAACCTCGAATTTCTAGCAAGAACGTATATCTACGTACGGGTCCACTGGGCTTGAACCGGAACCCCAGATTTCTCGAAAAAACTGATTATTTAAAAAAAGTTGAGGAAAAATACGGCAAAATTTGTTGCCTTTGATCCCCTCAGAGTTTGGGAATCCCAGTTACGCCCTTGGTCTATAGTTATAATTTCTATGTATATTTATGTAGGTATGTTATGTTATGTCGTTATGTGTATTCCTATTATTACAGATTAAACTGCAAAAAAGAAATCGTGTAGCAGGATTTTTTAGTGTTTGTACACTTCTAGCTATACGTGGAGTAATATACATGGAAATATCCGTCGGATTGTGAGGAAATGACATAAGGCGATCCCCGTGACTAAATTTATCTCCATACCGTTACACACGATTGGAACTGACTACTCCAGTATCAGACAATCTGACACACTCATACATATTATACACATTTAACATAACATTCACACAGATGGAAATCGCATCAGGTTAGTATCAAACCATCACATCTGTATCCACGTACGTATGAATGTATGTAAATATCTCCGTGTACATGTAATGTCATCGTTTTTTGCAAATGTAGCACTATCCTATGATAAATGTACAAGCACAGTATTACACATACACATCTGCACCGTCTCTGTACATACTCTGCCGCATGTTTTTTTACAAATATTAAGAATCCCAACTGTGTAATCTTTTTAATAACTTCACGTGCTCTATATTAAGGTAAAAGGACATTAGTAGGTATGCACATTATATTTTCTACATTCAGTGACAAAAAACATTTCATACGGGAATATTCGGGGGTATATACGTACACTGTGCACTTTTATCGTTTGCTGCGCATTTTCTGCACTGTGTCAGTTTTTCTTGCTCAAAAGACTAGAAAATATCTGTTTGGCAAGCGTTACATCTAAAACACATGCTCTAATTGTATTTGAACGTTTCGTCAACTGAACTCCTGTTTACAAAGTCTACTAACAAGATGCATGCGAGTCTGTCAACGCTTTCGTCATACAATACTTTAAAACGACAATCTCTTACAGAGCCCATTTTCTTTGTTGCTATTTGTTATGGAGCGACTCAAATGATCCGAAATTTTGTCAAAGGGTAAATAAATGTCATTTTTAACTGGTACAGTGCAAATACAGACAAATGTGCAAAATGGGATTTTGATAGCTTAACCCTAAGTGGACGACTGTGTCTATACACTAAATCATTAGTATACTTACTTCTATAGCTCCTCTGCGCTTGTTTACAACACACATTATTATGCTTGAAAGATGTGGCGATATAAATTGAGTGTTAAAACTGATTTACAACATCAGCCTGCATTTTACATTCTAGTAATACTGCAATAACCTCAAGCTATTTCAAGGCAAGACGCAAATACACCCAAATCAACCATTACTAAAACTCTAACTGCTACTACTAATAAATAAATAAAACTAAATCGTTACTATCAAAGTAAGTATCATCAAGTGGAAGTAGATGAACATCTTTGTATTCCATCACCATTAAAATTTACAAATGGTTCCCAAATACCGTACTAGTCACTAGTTATAAGCGGAATTACTTTCTTATGCCGAAAAAAACACCTGAATAAATAAAATTACTGTGTATCTATTTTCGTTTTATTTTTATCCATAATACTGTACTTGTATACATACCAAACGATAAGCCACGTCAGTATATATACGTAAGTAAAAGCTTTAACTGTAAACTAGGTATTTGTTCTTAGAATGCATTAAATGCATTGCATAGATACCTATCTTAAGTACGAGTGTACATAAAACTGGAAATTCTACCATTTCACTCAATCTGATACAATGCAGAGAGAGAATGCCAAAATATTTGCGAACGAAAATAAAAGAAAATCCTCCAGTTCTTTATACAAATATTGTTTCATAACATGAGTGAGTACATATAAAGTACAGTAGTATTGAACCATATAGGTGCTTTGGCCTAGTACGTATTTTTTGTGCAGGTAATGGAAATAAAGTAAACACTAAACCATTAAACATTGTTTAACCGTTTTACTCGAGTGTAATATTTTGAGCGTATCGAATTGGAAATCTGAAATCAAACAAGCCGAATGCTTTGACTGAGTTGGTTGGACATTAAGGAGTGAAAGAGTGACAAATGTACCCGTGTTTGCGTAACATGACTCAAATGCCGACAGTTGAAACGGGAACTAATAAGAACAAGCTAGTGAAGCTAGTAATATAAGTACCTACGTTAGAATTAGAACTCCTAAAACTTGTCTGTATACAAATACAGTACACACGGACGATTTCTTATTGTATGTCGTGTTTCTTTTTAGGATTTGTTTGTTTTGTTCGAATTGAACATTCAAAGGACGAAGAAGGTTGTTTTTTAACGATCATATTTATACTTCTAGTGTGTACATACCTATAGTTGTAGTATAAGGTGAAGCTGTGTGGCTAATAAATGTGCTAATATGACACTTATCCCAAGATACACGTAATACATGGAAAAAACGAAACTTCTGAAGAAATTTCTACAATGTTCTATATAACAGTCAGTCACACGCAGCTGGCTGGAAGTCTAATCCAATTTTTCCTTGCGAGTGTCCTACCTACTAAGGTGTGCATCCTTTCGTTTTTTACCAAGGAGCAGCATTTCATTCCACAAATAATAAATCTTGGCTTGAAGAAGGTAGTTTTTATTCGGTGCTTCGCTCCTTGAGTTGGATTGAAAGCAAAAAAATATTACAGCTCACAAGATTGCATTTTACATTTATTTTCACATGACATGGCACGAAAGTGGGCAAACCATGTTCACGTAAGATCACAAGATGATGCTTTTGGTGGCAGAAGTAGTTGTAGTAGTGGTAATAGTAATACTAGGAGTAGTAGTGGAGGAAGTTGTAATGGAAATGCTTATTGCAATAAGTTGTTATGCGAAACTCGTGCCTCATCTTCTCAAAGTGCGGAATTACACACTAAAGGCTGCAAGGATGATTTATTTTTTTGCTTACGTCACCTTCTGCTCTTTGGACGGCTCATTGGGATCATTCCTTTGGGAAATCTTTACCTTCACCAAAAGTCAGGCGGAAATAACGACGCAAATATAAGTACTCGGAATTTGCCTTCCTTCAGGTGACCCGAATAAAAAACATGTACACTTGTGTCATTATATCCACCACAAAAATGCACTTACAACTTTTTTCACCTACAACATGATTTCTCACTCACAACCGAATTACTACAGGTATCTACGTATATAGCTCCAGAGATTTTCCTTGTACATCTACAAGAAGTAGGTTAAAATAAATTTCAGCCCTATACATTTTAATTCAAAAGATCGTAAGATTTCTACATAAAGTTTTATATATCAGATTTAGCCATTTGCTTGCATAACAATATTTATCCGTGTAAGCTTACATTACAACTATAACAAAACCAGGAATAACAATTAGTATCTGCATACTGCTCTTCCCTGCAAGACAAACTGAGAATATATAAAATTGGATTATTATTTGTACATCTACAAGGAGTAGATTTAAATATATTTCAGCCCTATACATTTTAATCCAAAATATCGTCAGATTTCTACATAGATTTATATATTAGATTTAGCCATTTGCTTATACAAGATACATTATTATTCAATTCTAGGCATATTTAACCAAATCATCTTAAAATGAAATGAGTAAAAAGTGTTTTCAATTTGCCAACTGTGAAAGATTGTTTTGTGTGCACAAATACGACAACTCCTTAATGAATGAAAGCAGAATCTCTGTATTGTTTTCTGATTAATGATGTTGATGTTATGGCTTTATTACTAACCTCAATGTGTGGCTTGATTTAATTTTAGATGGAGAAGCTGGCCTGCAGTTTCGTCTGTTTGGGCGATAGTTTTCATATTTCTAAATTTAACTGCAAACATTGCAGGAATGGTGCAACAAATATCCAAGGGCATAAGTCATCCCAACGACTTTGTTGTCGCTTCGTCACGTTTCTTTCAAATCAGTCATAGCTTTTTTATGTGAGTCCTTTTATCAAATGGATATATTTTATATCCATTTATGTCCAACATGTATACACACCTGTACTTCAAATTCCACCTAGAAACTCATTTATTTCATGGTACTTCAAGATGCAGTGGCAAAATTTTCCATATATTTTCTGTGCAATTAATTTGTTTTGCAGTATTATAAAAATAACTTTTTGCGTGCTGTTGATAGATTTACTATGACATGGCTCGTGTTTATTTTAAAATTTGTTGTGTAAAATTTTTGTTTTAGCTACATGTTCTTTCTTATGCGGGCGGAGCATCTCTGCAAACTATTAAGTCTGTGGCCACAAAATAAAGATCAATCTACAGAAACGGATGTTCATCTGAAAAAACATATGAACATCCTGGCAGCTGTTTTCATGCTGTCGATTATTGGGGAAAATATTGTCTTCCATTTAACATTGTTTCCTATTTGCCCTCCAACAACACAAAGTATGCTCCATTCGTACTTTAAATAAAATATATTTCCGCCGTTTTCAATGTATATTCTGAATAATACGACAATAATGTCGAACAATATATTTGTCATAGCTAATTGATTTCCATGAATCTTGATTTATAAATTCTGTAGTCCAATTATTAAAAGAGAATAATCTGACGGCTCTTCAGATCTATTACAATCGAGGTCAACAGCATTGGGCAGCCAGAGTTCCTTACAATCCAATACTAACCGTTATGCTTTTCATATGCAACAAACTAACAGTATATGCGACGACTTATGGAGATGCGATTATAGTTGTTCTTAGTCAAGCAACCTATAGAAAATTCAAATCAATATCTACGGAAGCTGAAAAACACCTGGAAAAACCTTTGAACGAAAATTCCTTGAATATGGGAAAATTTGCATGGAAGAAGATATGCAAAAATTACGAAGAAGCTTCAAATTTTTTGATGGAACTCAATAAATTCCTCTCACCCTTGGTATTCTTCTCGTTATTCGTCAACATTTTCTTTATTTTTGAGCATGTGAGTTCCTACTTGACTTTAATTAAAGAAATTATGGACTACCTCTATAATAATATAATTCTTGTGAAAATTTACTTATATTGATAGCTTCAATCTGGATTTAAGAGGTCATCAGGTTGCCGTTTCGTGGACATAATTTATTTCGGGTCGTCTGTAGCCCACGTTGTAATGAGAGTAACAGTAGTGACCTACGCAGCGGCACAAGTCTATGAAAGAGCGAAGGATATGCACAAATGTGTGCAGCGTTGTCCAAGAGAATTCTACAATCAACAGGTGGTCATACACATACAAACCTTTACAATTGACTTGTATGGGATATATACGAGTAATGCTATAATTGCTTTGCTAATTCTATTTACGTTTGCATTTGTTTACATTCAAAATGGTAGTTTACATACTTAGTACATGCACTAATGAATTATAATTTGTGCTTTAAATTACATATAATTATGTAAAAGCTTTTACTTTACATTTACACAATTTGTTTTGCATTTAAGATAAAACGTCTGGAGTATCTGGCAGAAAATCCGATTGGTATATCTGGGCTGGGGTGCTTCACTATAACAAATCCGTTTATATTGTCCATTGTTAATGTCATATTCACAATTGAAGTGATGCTAACGCAGACCAACACAGCTCACATGCAAAAAATAAATGCAAGCTGTGACCACGATGAACTGTAAATCGTAGTTAATAAAAGTATGACCAATTTTTATGTGATCCATAAGATCCATAGGATCCATTAATAATTCAACTCGTTATGAACATGTCTAGTATGACTTAACAATTAGGTTAATTAATGGTACAATAAAATATGATTTACTATTTAACCCTTTGAAAAAGTTAATCTGAATTCATGAACTTCTCTGTAGGTGATATTTTAATTAGATCCATGGTTCACCAATAAAATCAGTACCTATCTGTACTGCTTGTGAAATCCTGTAGAGCTTTCCCGAAAGTTCGGATGAATCATAGGTTTGCAATTTCTTAAGGTATTTATGATTAACATCTGCCTTAGAAGTACGAAACATCAAGGTTGTGTGTATTAACGACTTGCGATCATTCCGGTTACGCTTACAGACTTTTATGTGTAATATACAGCATATAGCCGTCGTTGCACAGCAAAAAATATTGATAAGGGTTACTACTCTCAGTTCTAAAAATATTTCTCGTTGCCTTTTCATTTTATTAGCATATTTCGGTAAACGAATGAACCTTCTTAACACACATATCTTGCAATAAATATTGAAACTACATATAGAACGTTATGGAAAATCTTTGATGTACATATTGTATGTGTATTGCTTTTATTAGTATTAGTATGTAACTAAAACTTCATACAACTACATAGTAGCAGAGCTGCAAGTACAAACAAGCACAACGTGCATTTATCTTCTGACTAATGCTACATCTTCTCTTATCTTTACAATATCTACCTTCATGTGTTACAAGGGCGTATTTACGTATGAGCTCACCACGCTTCACCCCCTTCTTCCTCCAGATTCCGGAAAAGGAAATTTCTATTCCCCAAAATTTCCAACATCCAACCGAACGCAGTAGAACTCCTTTTTTACCCCTGAGTCGTCTAAGAAATCTCTGCCCCCATTTCAGAATCCTAGTTACGTCCATGATGTACTATACATAATAAAATATGAATGCATATGATTATCTTGTTGCAGAATATCGGAGTGTATTCGAAAAGAAATCGGAGAAGCCAAAAAATATCCTAACAGCAGTGTCACAAACGAAGCCAAGTCGGCAAAGTTAATGGACTGTACATTTTATCTCAGTGCTCATGCAAACGATTTATATGCATTGCCAAATTGCCATTTACCATACAAATGTGTATGCTACACTACGTGTGAGCAAGTTCATAATAATATAATATTATTTGCCTGCTTTCGCTAACAGAGGCAGTAGTCCAATCCCTACCAGATTATATGCTTTAAAATTCTTGTTTACTAAACGAAGTTTGCCTGAATCGCTGTGCTCTGGTGATTCGGGATATATGTAAATCATAACAGTAGTAACAATAGTCATAATGTCATTTTTCTTTCGTCTATATAGCTAAAATCTATAATTTCTCTCTTAACTTTGTTAGATAGAATTAGGTATATGCTTTTCTAATTTGAATCATTTTAAATTCCTAAATTAACTAAGGCTGCCTACAAATCAGTCTTATAATTATATACATAGTTATGTTACACTTGTTTGTAACGAATAAATAGATAGTGGTTAATATTTGTATTTTGTACAAAATGGCCCAAAAAATCATGTAAAGCTCAGAGAGAGAAGTAGATTAGAATCATGTAAAGTATAGCCAGCATAGCAGGAGAGATGTGACTTGAGACACTTGAGACAAAGACAGAATGTGTACATAGAAATATCTTACATTTTGCATACACAGCCGAGAGAGCCTTTGTACGTTGGTAAAAGCTAAGCGCGGCTAAAGCTTCACAAAAACAACAACGGCTGTCGAATAGTTGAATGAGTCAAATCTTCTGCTGAATCTTCTGTGTTTCTTTCAAATCAACAGTTGTCAACTCGTCATCTCAGATTAACTTTTATACAATAAGGTAAGTTTCTGTTAATAAATAATAGTCCTGCCTATTACTATTATTATTGCTTATTGATTATTTGCATTTTTGTTAAAATTGATAAGTACAAAAAGTATTGGCACAGATTACCGACAATTTGACAGTTGAGATTTGAGGTGAGTCATTGACAATTTTGAGGCGAGGCTGTTCTTGTCGGTTGTAGTGTAGTGCTGGTCTGCTTGTATATTTATTTGTAATAATTATAACATTAATGGAATAATTAAATTTAACAATTTTAGCTCAAAACTACAATTTTTGCATTATGGCTCCTCCAGGCAGTACTTCATACGCAAAAATTGGTAGCAATATTCCCGTTCAGGAATCACAGGTTTGTCCAATTTAATTTTTAAAGTTTATCATTCCTGTTTATTACCTAATGAGCATTATATTATTATCTGCACTAACCTTTGACCTTTACTACAACATAGGTAGACTAAAAATTAATATCAAATATATGAATAAAGTAATATTATATGCCTTTAGCATGTTTATTAAGTTATTACTAATAAATGCAAACTGTTGTCTTGATTCAGTTGTCGACAGTGAAAAAGACGATTTTATGGAAGATAAATAAAATCAGCGAAATTAAGAACATAAATGCTTGGAACGCAATCAGTTGCAGATTAGAAATCGGGGACGCTACGTGGAAAATCACGCTATTTTCGGATGGGAAATATCTTTACGCCCGACCCATCCTTCTTCATCCTGCTAATCAGTTTTTTGTTTACCAACTGAAGACTTCCGTGGTCAACAATAACGATATTGTAGTCTACACACCAGGTTTAGGTAGGTTAAAATAAAAGAGATATATATTATTGTCTTTATAAGTCTCATTCATTCATCATTCTGTGTATTAACCATATTCATGTACATCATACTAATGATTACAATGTCGTATTTACAAAACTTTAGTGAACAAAAGTGCTGTCACATCCGGAGGTAATAATTCAGAGCCTCACAAATGGGAAATCATTAAGTTTGGAGATGCTGCTATGGAACTGTTCGGTAACTACGTCTTTGATGACACCCTGAAGATTTTGATTGAGATGACACTCTATGAAGACAAAGTTTAGAGGATCCACTAATCCATGAATACAATATATCATTCCACCCGTCGCTCCAAACAATCTCTTTTTAACCGAATTAAATTAGAGTTTTTTGCTTTTTGAATCAAGTTTTGTATGTTGCAGTAGTTGCAGTTTGAAATGCAAGTTTTTTCATACATTTTTATAAACAATATTAATTATTACTGGAACGAGTGTAAAATATAGATAGTAATCTGTCGATTGTTTAGAGTTTTAGAACTAAAAAGTCGATTGTCTACGATTATTTACCTTCCGTGTGTTAGTTAAAGAATTATCTAATATAAAATACATTTCGCCTATTGTGAATTAAATATGAACTTTGGAAACTTTTGATACATGTTTGAACTGAAAACTGATTTATAAAATCCTTGATTTCTTGTCATGTCAATTGAAGTAACAAGTTATAAATAATTATGCCTTGTTCTAATAAAAAACATTTGTACAAAAAATTAAAAAAGCATCTGACTTTTGGAATTGAATTTATTGTGCTTCTAATTTAGATCATTACG
>JABASD010002429.1:0-26870 GCA_019776165.1 Pogonognathellus flavescens
ATATTTCAAAATATATTTCAAAATGTTTTCTTCGATAAATATTCAAGCCGTTTGTCACAAGGGGTTTATTAATGTTATTAGTCCTGCTGCAAAATTAAGTCGGCACATTTTATTTAGTTGTCTCATTTAGTTTCTTAAATACTACCAATAATAGGTATAAATACAAGTAAAATGTCCTTCTCCTTATTAGTTCAATAAAAAAATTGTCAATTGATGATGAACGCTGAAGATAATTTACTGTGTGAGTAAAATTAGGATCTTTAAAACTAAATGGTAACTAAAAGTAAGGAAGAATGCAAATATTTTTGTCTTACCATTTTGACGGAGAAAGTCATGGGGACCTTCCACACCACAACACATCTCATGAGATTGAAGCCAATCCCAAACTTGTGTGAAGTCAGGATCAGTCCCATAATGTGCACTCAGTCTGATTTTAAGATTGGGTTTAAGATTGGATTTGATTCGATCTAGACGCAAAGCCCACACTAAGCCCACGATGATATCACCAATCATAAGAACGAGCAACAATGTCCAGTAGGTGTTTAATAGCCTCTGATTCAATCGCAGTGCTCCCAGACATCCGATGGCTTGCAACACTCCGCACTGAAGTAGCAATGCAACATAAGCATACAAAAATGTCGGCTGGTACAATTCCACTCCACTGCAAAATACACACAACAAAAACGCAGAGTTAAAATTGTTTGCTTGTTCTCCAACGACAAAGCGAATTGAGAACGCACTCAAATAAATACTAATGCTCTGCTGCAGAGATATAAATTTTGGTCTCAGAATTGTTATTAGAAGTTACAAGTCTCTCTGTATCTGTAGACCCTGTGTAGAAAAGACTTTAGCTTCTGCTCTATTTGACTCTCAAATCCCTCTGTGTTACACATGTAATAACGGATTTTACTCATCCAATGGGTATGTATATACAGCGCATATGTACTGTACTTATATATATCTGTATGTATTATAAGTACATGTCTTTTTATACGGTATGAATTATTCTAAGATACATTAAAGTGCAAATGAGGTCCATAGTTCTACAGGTACTCTATATTATATATTTGGAAGCTAGAATTAAATGTAAGAATAGATCAAGAAAAGCATGTTATATAATCAGAATACAGGTAGAATGTTTTCGTGTAGGTAAAATACTAAACACGTTCTGCTACAATTCAAAACAATTGCAATTCCAAGAATCCTATGTTGTTATAAAAATTATTTCCTGTGCTTTATTTTTTTAATACAGTTCCAAGGCACACGATCAAGCCTACTATTTACTGATTATCAAATAACAACTAACTAAATAAATAATGAAGGCAGTTCGGAGTTCGATATTATTTGGAATGAAAAATGTATTTTTTACGCCATTTACATACAGAATCCATCATTGCATTTGACTCTATCAAAATGATAATACAGGTGATTGATACATCTTGATTAAACAATCTTTTGAAAATTGCATCATTCGTTTTCAGTTTTAGTATAGACAAATAACTCAACAAAATTAATGATACATTTAGGTAGGTAGTTAGGCAGTTAGTGATTGGATTAGCTGGTGTAGCAAGTTAAGATTACCTTTTTTCACAAGTTAAGGTTATAGTTACGTGGTAAGGAATAAAGAGGTACTCGTAATACTGTGCTTCAAATTCTGAAATTCCCATCATGAACAATGAACAGTTCGCTGACGTTTTTTTTGGTAGGATATTTAGGTATGCACACTTATATGTACACAGCGTACATACACCGAGACAGTGATAGAGTATAAAAATGTTGTTTACATTATAGATTGAGAGAGAAGTTGTTTATTTTACTATACGATGACCTAGTAGTGGAAGGCTTGAATTAGTCAGTGTTAGTTAATCTATCCTATTTCTTCATACACACGAATTGTCGTAGAATGATGACTTATGTAAGAAAGGCTTCAAGTTGGCATATTATGATGTCTCACTCACAGTACCTACTGACCAAGATATATACATCATTACTTTGTCTTTGCAACTTGACTAGACATATCAATGGTAATAAACAGATGTTGAAAATTGAAACTAGTGCCAAGTAAGAATTAAGGAAGACGATATGGATCTTGATTCGGAATACGCACAAATTTTCAGTTGTTGTTTCATTTACTCTGTCTATGTCTTACTTATCGTTAGTGAAAGGACTAGATTGATATAGTACATTAAAAGCATGTTAATGTTACGCCAGTTACACGTTCGAAAATTGGCTGGAATGTATTCAGTCAGACTAACGATAAATTGAGATAAAACAGATACATGTATATAAATGTGCTTTATTGTTATCAGTTTGTTGTACTAGAGCTGGTAAGTGGAGCTTGAGACATTTTTGAATTTAAGATGAACGAGCTAAAGTTATTTTTAGTTTATTTTCCTGTATGAAAGGTGCAGCCGCAATAATGCTAGCAATGCACACACCAAACAATAAACTAAATTCCTCATCACCAAATAAGTAACTGATATATAGCCTCTTTCTTCAGGACTCAAGTATGTGAGCACCTTTATAACATATAAACTACCAATCATCATGCCACTCTTCTAACTGATAGCGATTTGCCTCGTGTGTGTGATCATGACATTTTATAAACTAGGTGATAACCAGGAAACAAACCTAAAAATGTTCTGAAAATAGGAAACGCAACGTGTAAAAATAGTTTGCAAACTTCGGATGGAATTACTAAAGTTTTATGGTGTATAAAAATGCTGATGACGATACTTTCTGTACCAGACAAACAAAATGAAGTGTGCACTGAGCTTAATTATTGTGAGTAGAAAACTAATTCCTACATTCCTCGTTGCAGTTTGTAAAATCGAGGAGCAAATAGTTTTCTAAAGTGCCAGTTTTACGCTGTAGCTACTATAATATTAAATTCTGAAAGCATCTGGAACTAATTAGAATTTGACAAGGCTGTAGGTAGCATGTGCATTCTACAAGAGATAACATGATGTGCCAGCCGTTTTATGAGAATGGAAGTCCTTGCACGACAATAAAAATTGATATGATAATTGGGATGAACTTTCTGTCGGATCCCACTGATTGTTAAATGCCCGCATTAGCAAGAGACATTTTACGGCTGCTTGATTCGTTCATGGAAGCAGTCCAGATATAAACATGTAAAACTATCAAATAACAATTTTTTGTTATGATTGAATGAACAAAGCTGTGAGGCGAAATATCAATATTACAATGGGTTGAACATAAAATGATGAGATGCAGGTCCTTGGCCTTTTCCAAACGACCGTGTCCCTCAAAAGTGTAATAATATATATATCTGACAAAACTAGTTCTAATTTTACAACATATGAAGTTACGGTCTATGAATGCACACGATTTACACTCGTTGTCAAAAGTCAAGGCAGTTACAAGCTAAGGACACGGACATTAAAGCTTTTAAGCAAAAAGTCGGTCACGCGCACGCAGAGAGATAGATCTAATCTTATCTCTGCAGGTTCTTTCGAATTCTAACTTTAAACTGTATTCTGACAGTGAGACAGTAAAACATTTCTTTAGGCGAGCATCCAGCTTTTAGTAAACCTATAATGTAGTCTCATCACCTTTATAAATGTTCTATCACGCTTTTGCATATAGTATCTAATTATATATGTACAGATAATTCCTATCTACGAACTATGCGAACGTGTGCTGCTATTAAAATGAAATGTCGCATTATGACAGCTGAAATTTTCTTGAGTACAAAGAATTTCGAAAGTTATTACCTTAATAGGGTTATTCGAGGGTCAACTAGTACTGAAACAGCAAATACTGTAAAGACAAGTGTGGCCAGAGCCAGCACAGTGTTGCACGCGTAGATCCAGAGTCTGTAGTATCTCATGGCATGCTGGTGCAGGGTGCAAAGATCCACAAAACTTGGAGAATCTTGAAGAAAAATTTGCTTCTCCATTCACCACTCACTCGAGCACTGTCATTAATTATTTTGTATTTGTTTTCTCCCGATTCCGTAGTGATTCAGAGATTTTAATTCTGCCTTCAAGGCTGTCACAATGATAATATTACTATAATTACCAAATTAGTTACGAATATATTCGAGATCATAATAGTATCGTCACCGGCTCCAGAATAATGTTCTTCTGATGTCTATTTGTTTGTTAAACAGTAGAAGCAGCTGCAGATTTTTATTTTTTGTCAATATCTTCATTTTAGTGCTGCCTTGTTCATTCTTCGGAACTTCCATTCGTTTTTTCCTCTTCTTTGTGTACAATCATGACTCGGTGAAACGAATTAATAATTGTTTCTGACTTGCTAAGCTGTTTTCGTTAACATGCAGCCAGACCACTGCAGTTGTGCTCGTGCTGGGTATTTGATGGCCTTGGATTATGCTTTTTAAGCCGAAAAGAGCTTCTTCAACTTTAAATGCATGTCATGTAGTCCGGAAAGGTCATTAGGGAGGAAGCACTTATTTCTCCTGGAAAACACAAGAAAAAACATTTTAACTACTACAGTTTTTGATGGCAAGGGTAAATAAATTTCTCTTACACAGATTTCATATTTATTATAGCGTTTACGGCATGATAAATGCATTATCCTATTATTACAACCATTTCTCAAGGAAAGCAAAAACTATATACTGTAATAACCAATACACTATATGTCTTTGTGTAACTTTAGGCAATGTAAGTTTGTCAATAAAAGTGTTAACATAGTTCTATAGAGTATTTGAAGTGCAATGGAAAGTAAATACATGAAAAACCTTTGTACGCAATGCAGGATAATAATTTATCTACAGGAAAATGAAAAGACCCGAGGAGACTATACAGAGAATAGTGAATTGTGCTGCAACGGGGAACCAACATGTGGCCAATGAATCAAACTGACACATACTTAGATGTGGTATGTACTGCTGAGTTTCTGAATGGCCAATGGAACTTTTTATACATTGAGTCGTCTACAATTCTAATCTGTAATATTCCTTTCCTTTTAACCGTATCGCATACGTATCAGTTAGGGAATTGTGTGATCACTGAGAGTGAGATGCTCTTCTGAAGTGTACAAACACTCTAAAATCATAGTAGTAGTAGTAATATTGTCTACGACAGTAGAAAACTCATTCTTTCTGTGATGCCCATAAATTTGCGGCTTTCTTCAAGAAATTTTCTGATTGCTCTCATTTTGTACTACTTATATTGTAACCTTTATGTGTAGAAGCGCTTAAGAAATATTTATGGGATGGCTTACTCCCATTATTGTACTCACTAGATCATTACATTAGATAGACACACGTATTCCCTGATTAATGTTAAAACACCAATTACATCAACCAATTCTTTTTAAACGATATTATAAAGTGAATTTATCGGTAAATTACACGGATAAATCCAAAAGATTGCAGGAATATATCTTGTATAAGATAATTATTAAGGTTGACATTATCACGGAGAAATAACACTTGCGGTATACACGGGGTACATAGTATAAGGCGGAGAAAGTTACTCCGAAGTTCTTCATTCGTTCCTAATAGTAGTTTCGTGGTCGTGAAATTGGGGGAACTTAAACAAATTGCATTATTCCACTAACATGAAATCTGGCAGTTTATCTGTGGTCTAGTAACATACCTACTGCCTACTACACCATGAAATAACTTGAACTTACGCAGAAGCTCCAGTAAACTAAGACTGTGGTTAGTTGAAAACAGGAGTTTTAGGCGTAGCAATCTATAGTGTAATCTACCTTCGTTTAAATAAAACGGGTTGAACTTTTGTGGCAAACAAAGAAATTACGGTGGCAGGGAAAAGGAGGAAAAAATAAAGTTGCTCATAAAAATAACATTCATCATTCGGTCAGTCAACATTAAATTTGCAGAAAGCTGCACTGCATTACTACTGAATGAAGTAGTAATAATACGAGCAATAAATATGCCTACTCTTTAAGTGCAGTGTTTGGGCTTGTGCTATGATATTATATCAGCACATGATGAAATTACACTACATCAAGTTGATTGCATCATTAGCGTCTACTTGATTCACTCCATTATATGATATTCTTTCATTGCTGCCGAGAGTCGCTTTTTATTTTAGTTGCAGCTTTCAAGTCATCATAGTGCTGCTGTAAGTGCAGCTACTCTTTATTCTATTTTCCCTCAGTGTCATCGTAAGTATGTATAACTAAGGATTGTTTCTCCCCGTTTATATAACTGCAATAACAGCAATAATAGTTTCCTTCAAATAGGAAGAAGCGTATAACATATATAAAACAGAAGTATGTAGAGAACATACCTACCTATCTGTAGTTGGTTAAAGAGAAGTACTAGAATCTATTTCGTTCTAAACTATACTTATAGGTACATTATATTTATTTTATTTTATATTTATAAATGAAACGTATATATAATGTAATAATGCTACATCTCTTTCTCTGTATAAAGTATACAGTTAACATTCCATTTGATTAGATGATAGTGGCAAATATATGAACTGTGTTACCGAAATTGTATAGGATTCTTCTTAGAATAATAAAAATTCCGGAGGAATCAGCAGAGCAAAATTTTATTAAGAAAATGCGCATGAAGAGCAAACTAACAAGTATAAAATGAAGCTCAATTTCAGAGATGCGTCTTGGATACTAAAAAACTGAATAAGTGACTGACTGGAGACAAGACAATTTTACACAAAATACAGTAACACAAATAAGCTTCCTCGAAAATAAGAATGTTACATTTGAACTTTACACCAATAAACACAGAAATACTTGTTTAGTATTCTAGCAGGGAAAGCTGTACGAAGAATAAATCCTCAAAGTCATTAATCACAAAAGTGCCTATTTGAGTAATGTGTGTTTGATGTATTGTGGTAAAGTATAAAAGCGTAAGTTACAATTAGATTGAAAGCACAATGCGAGTGATAGTGACTTGATGAGTAAATGATTGTGTTTAAGAGCATAAAGGCTTTACACAACATTAATGAATTGGGCATATTACTCACAGAAATCTATTCGAGTCAGTGAAGTCATTATTTAACCAAAGGTATAGAGTAGAGCGGTTCCATTCGTGGATAGTTCTTTTATGTGCAATATCCCCCAAGACATTTTGACTGACGAGAAAAATACAGTTGTAAAACTTTTTGGAAGAGAAACTGACCAAAGAAGAGATGGATGGACTAATAGTAATGTACTGTAGAAGAGATAGACAGAGATACGTACTTAAATGTGTTACTCTATTGTATGCAAAATTGATGATTTCTTTTTCTGTTGAGGAACAAGCACAAGAAGGAATGTAAAGAGAGAGCAGCAGTAGAAGATGCTTACTTTTACAACAGTATGTTGGGAAAAGAAAGATAAAACCCTTTCCATACTTTACTTTCCGTATTGGCTGATTTCCATGCAACGTTTGAATAGTAAAGAAGAAAATAGAGTACAAGTATGGTAGTTAACTAGATAAAGTACACATATTCCAAGAGCGAGGTTGGAATCTCATACATTTTAAGAAGAACAAGAAGCAACTATGTACATACAACATACAGTGAGTGCATGAGCCCAATTGCATCGCATGTGTAGCTCTCACATAGAAACTGATATAAGAATCATGCCAAAAGAGTAGCAAATAGTATAACAAAATCTAAAATCAACCAAATCACATTGTGCTATTACGGAGCAGCACGAGCAAACTACAAAACCCAAGTCCGATTCACAACTACTACTACTTATATACCTAAAGCAAAAAAAAACTGAACAACCAAAAAAGCCATGTGTGTTACTGCTACTAGTTGTAGTGTATCTGTCTGCACACATAGCCAAAGCAAAGTCAATTCAACTCAAACTCACCGATAGCTAAATAAGTAGTAATATTGTTCATCCGTTCATGTATTCATAGAATCCACACAGTATACAACTTTCAACTGCATTGCATACCATCTGCATGATAGGAAAAAATAAGAAAGCACCAGGATAGTAGCACTGCAAATATATTTGAGAGAAAGGGAAACTTTCAGTTGCTTCATCCTGGGCGGTACATGCCACATGCACGAAACTACATGGTAGTACAGTGAGTCACTTTACGCAGAAAAATTGCCAACATGGAAAACTAGAATGGACATTATTACTCCACTTGCCTGTAAGATAGTCTGCTGTGGGAAATATATGAACTGAGTTCCCTAAATTGTGTAAACCTCAAAATGACCGGAAGGAAGGACGTGAGGCTGACGATAGACTCTTCGTCATTGTCAACACTGCCCTTCCCTTTTTCATTACTGTCTTCAGAGTACAACTTTGCCTTGTCTGTATAATATTACACACACAAAGAATGTAAAGACTTAAGCAAGTCTTTACACTGACGCTCTGAAAATTTACAATGCATATTTGGCAGTGTGCTCTGCTTTGCGTACGTTAATGTTCGCTCCATTGACTCAGATCACAGAGAAAGGTTCTGGTCAACCAAATAATAATCGTTGAACACGGCATAGGTTGCCAAACCGGACCACCCAAACAGTGCAAATTGATATTATAATATACATCATCCGGTGTATGCTTTCATGTCAGTTCCTACAGTATATGCAGTCTTCCATCAACGTCAACTTGAATCTCAATTACTTACCTTTATTGCTATGTAACTTGATGAAGAAATTGAAACTGTTCAGGTGCACTTAAGTACATATTTTTTACATGCGATTTTTCCCTTCCAATAAAATAGGCTAAAGCAATACCGGATATAATACAATACCTATGCCTACAACCTACTCATTTAGAGTAATATTGCAGGAGTGAGTTTTTATCAAGATATTTATTGCTAGTCTATTATTTTCAAAAATTTACCCAGGCCAAAGCGTTTTGATAGCTGTCTACTGTGGTATTACCAATAAATATACATCAATCACAATTTAGAGTTTCCAGACAATCCCCAGTCATTTTGGTGTGAGCTGGACAAAAGTATTTAGTGCATTGCATATACAATTTACAAAAGAGATAACTGCAAGGAGATATAAAGAGCATGCCATTTAATAACAGAGACAAAGCTGTCTGTTGTTGTATACGAGGAAGGGTGCTGACTGCCAAAATGAGTAGGTAGGTGGGAGATGAAGAAAAAGCAAAGTACGTATTTTATAGCTGGAAAACAGCCAGCTGCTAAGTCATTGTAGGAAGTATATTTTATTGAAGCCTTTCTACGTTCTAGTTATGTGCATCGTCACAAACTAAAAGTAAACCTTTCAAAACTTTGAGCTGTTTAAAGTTTTTCTTTGCGTAGTTTTGTTTTTATCTTATTGTTACTATATCCTGTAGCAAAAAATAAATGTGAGTGTATTGTTGTACTAAGTGACATAATGGAATATGTACTATGCATATACATAGAATACCTATACAAATACTACTTATTCTTCCTAGATAATATTCTGTAAATAATATAGAAGCATGCTGAATCTGGATTTTTGACCTAAGTTGATGTAATATGACAAATTTGGCAGTGACAAAGTGTAAAACCTTGACAAGCTGTTTGGAAATATCGTGCCATTCTAATTACATGCCTGTGCAGTTTTACCAGAGCCTTAATAATGTTCACTACAACAAAATCTTTTACAGTACATTTAGTTTAGTTTGGTTTAAACTAAGAAACAGGATGATTTTTGTGTATTATATACCTGCCCGGTGGTGCCCGACTGTATTGTACAGAGAGAAATATTTTGCCTTGAGATCAAAATGGGAATTTCAATTACTATATGTCCTTAAAGTTAAAAATATAAAGAGTAGGTTGGGTAGGTATAATAAAAACGAGGAAAAAGTACTTTAGTTCACAGGGTTCGCAGGCACATAGTAAAATCCCGTTTTGCTCAGCATGGACATGATGTAGGATGGTAATAGCTACGTGGTGCTGCAGAAAGCACTGAATTGTTAAGTGTGCCTCAAGCCCTACAATTAATTTCATGTAAAACTTGGTAGAAAAATGAGAAATTGCCTTCTATAACGCACCGAACAACGAACCTAGGCTCTTGCATTATATAATCCTGTAGTCCTAGCTTAAGATTAACTGTGGGTTATTCTGTGTAACGTCATTTCTATAGTTATTTATTCAGGAGCGTCCTATTTCCCATTTCTCATGTACATATTGTACTTGTACGTATGCATAGAGGTGTGTGTGTTATTTACGTATTCTTCAGCGACTTCACTGATACTTACAGAGTCATCAACACGCAACAACCTTAATGTTCAAACTATTCGCAATTAATCCCACACAGAATTTTCTACTTACTCTCCTGTGTGTTTTCTGTTTCATACTACGTAAATACTACATGCATACTTCAGTATAATGCTGACAAAAGTAATATTCACACAACAACTGCGCATTGTTGTTTACAACTTTCATGTCCAGACAATGAGAAAACACAACGTCAGAAAGTGTTTGAAAAGCGTTGACTTTTCACCGAGCTCAATCGTCACGCATGTGATTAATTCTTGCCTGTTTTCATTTGCATCTCCATCCCTAAAAATGACTATACAAGGAAAACCAATCATAACCAAATAAATTATTTCGCACACAGTACACACCTCCTTCCCGCACCACACTCTGTATTGTCCCTATACATTTCTTTGTGAATTTTAGTTGTTGATGCCTATTCGAATTTCGGAAATCAGGCAATGAATAATAAATTGTAAATGAGTTGCTGAATTATTCTTCAAATTAGTACTTACAAACAAAAATCAATATAAGCTTATTGGGAGTGAGAATTCTACCTAAGTTAATTTTCGCTAAACTAGTGTATGCCACTTTTGTGTTGCGTTTGTCTTATGTGACCAAATTCTACACACAAAAACGGTACGTGACTGAAAAACACTCTATCGTCTCTATCGCTTAAAATGGTTTTGTTAGGTACTCAATTGATTGCAGTTTGCTTACTTTTAGAAAGTCATCCGCCAATAAACAATACCAATTGAAAACATCAATTCCCTTTCATGTACACTCTCCGATTTGTGTTTTGTGTAATGTTTTGATTACTTTGTTTTACAGAACAAAAATACTAACTAAGTCATGCAGTTTATACAATGTAACAGTGAAATGTTGTGATGGTTATGGCCTATATCAAAGAATAAATACACTACCACTACCACTACAATGTAACACAATTCCTACTGTGTCCATATCCTTAAATTTTCAGCCTCACTGTCTTTATTTAAAGACCTAAATATATTGCAATTGTAACTTGTAGTTTTCCAGTTTTGGAAGTTAAAATTATTTCAGTTCCATATTGATTTACATGCTGCATGCATACACGCCTAGGAACGTAAGTTGCATACAAGGTATGGCAATCACTGATAATGTATGCACTAATGTATTGCAAATCCCACAAAACATTTCACAAAGACACAATAAGCCTTTAAACCAAACCGGCTGCCTTACTCTTCTGTTGTACATATTGCGAGTTTTCGTTTGGTACAATGTAGGAAAGTTTAAGATAGTTGGGTTTGCTCGTTTGCAACGCGACATGATGTGGGTAGCATTATTGTGTATTCAGGTACACACAAATAGCTCCATAGATAAATACAACTGCAATCTTAGCTGGATTTATATTTTTGCCCAGAGAAATTCACTGACTTCGGCTCACTGCCCGAATCCGTGAACTGTCGACCTCCTGGTGCTTTCACTACGAGAGAACACAAGCAATCCAAGTGTGCCATTTGAAACAAGGGATGAACCTGTTTTAACTAAACACGGAAATGGAAATACCATTCCATATGTCAACTCCCAGGAGTGGTGCACCATTTAAAAGACTGCTACTGCTGCAACACTACCTACATTCAGCTATAAATGGTAGCTGAAAAGAACTTCGCTAAGTTTTTACTCGATCCTACGGGATTCAAAAACTAAACCCTACTTCCAATCGGAGTTACAGCAAACCAGACGTAAGAAAACTATCTTCGCTCTACTTTACTAAAACTTGAGTTGAAAATCGTTTCTCTCTCTCTCGCTCCCTACGTCTTTTTCTTCATTTCCTAGTACATCTTACCATTCACACACAATCAACTCGTCATCTTTCCCTTAACTTTCTCTAAGTCCGCTCTAACATTTGTTTCTTCCGGAGGAGGAATGCAAAGAATCTCGTGATTTTCTGCTCTGCATTGATGAGCCCATTTCGATATAAATCTGCGTGGCAAACAATCTACATACCTCAATGCATAGTAATCCCGTTTTCTAGTATGTGTATCACTAAGTAAGTATCATTGCACTTCAGTGTTACAGATAAATGAAACAATGAAGAAATAATGTAAAGTATACATTCATATATCTTTCTGACTGGGTTTTGTTCTTCATTTAAGATTCTTTCGTACTACAAGAAGGCTGACGTTGACTGATAGATGTGATGTTTTGTCTATTTACTTTAAGAATACGGGATTGCTTTGTGGAAGTTCTGGTAATGCAATAATAAACGTCTATATAGGCTAGTACTCTCGTATATACACATTGGTTACAATTTTCCATTTATATATACCTTGTGTTTACGCTACAGTGTGATATAAACGTTAAGATTATGTCTACCCACGCAGGACAAAGTGAACTAACTACTTGAGTCGACAACACAAGCCAATGTTGACTTTTGTAACTCGTCTTGTCTCAAGTTAACTTGAAAGACGGGCATGTGTTTACATTTGTATTTCTCAAGAAATCGTATCAACTACTTCCACTACTACTACTACGTACTACGTCCACACAGCCATGTGATTCATTGCTTTGTGTGCAATGATATTTTGTTTGGGGTGAAAGTATGTTGGCTTTGAAACTTCTTGTGGTAAGATTACACATTAGTGTTGATTGTCCTTATACATGTCATATATATAGTTTTACGTACGTGCAGCAGCATACAGATACACACATAGTATATTTTTCGTATGTTGATTCTGGATTTTTCCAAAGAAGATATGTACAACAGCGTAAATAAAGGAGCGAAATGAAATATTTGCCATACGAGTCTTCAATTCACAGTCAATAGTTCAATCTAGTTGAGTATTGGAATGTCTGCGTCACTTTTCCGATATTTGATATTGCTTTTATCTGAGCGACTCACACACTCAGCGATTGGAGGCCTGAGATGGAAATGGCAAATGCCACGTTATATATAACATAACACACACAAACCGATCGCTACTACTTCCCATACGCGTTTAACTGTCAACCGTTCAATTCTCAAGTGGCGGTAGTGAAGCCGAAGGTGCCTTGCCTGTCGAATGCGTGTGGTGACAAAACGCGACTGTACAGTAAACCGCAATGAAATGGAACCCAAGGGCTTTTTTTATTTGAGTGCCAAAGATGTCTTGTGCAATTCTCTAGCTGCTAGATATCACATTTGGATGAAGGCCGATGCTTTTCCTTTGCCTTCCGCTCTTTAGACCCTTTACACAGAAAGTCTACTTCAATCTGATGCCACACCATGTAACTCAATGTGTAATGTGCTGTTGTGGATGCCCTGTGCACTCTATCTGTCAAGTCAAATCATTCTATACCAAACACTTCAGTTAGGACTTCCTTCTTCAATAACGTATAGAGGAACAGCGTGGCAAGGAAATGTCATTAACAAAATGTTGTTCGATTACTATATGACATCGTTAAACCATCGTAAATGCTCGAAATGATTGCTTTGTCTATGATTGCAAAGTTTTCAGCATGTTTCCTTTTATCACGATTACTATACAGCTTTGTTGGTGTGCTGGACATGGTTGAATGAGGGAGGAGATTTGTTGTCGTGCTTGTACAAACTATTTTATTGTACAACTAACAGTAAGTAGTACACTGTGAATTAAATCACAAAATTGTACCTACAACGGATAAACTTGCGTTTAGGACAATTAGTAATGTGGGAACAAGAATACTTAAAATTGTACTACAAGTGAAAGCACAGTAATACGTTACACAGTGGATACAGCAATAAATGATATGAAAACGTACAGTGTATAACATTGAATTGATGCTTTTACTTATTATAGCAGCAACCCTGTGTAGTTTGCCTTTCTACGGCTACTACTACTACTACTACTGTGTGTATAAACAAGAGCATTGGCGTACAAAGGCTAATGGCACACTTAGGACGAAGGAATTGAACAGAGAACGTTGAGAGAGAGATGAAAAGAGCCGCTAAAAACAGCACGGAGAGAGATACACAGTAAATGCAACAAATGAAATCACCGTGATGTGCTACGATGGTAGGGTTGACTTGACTTCTTATGTTGCCACTGGGATTTCCCTATTAAGACTTGGTTTTGTCTTTGTCTCTTTTGTCTCTCGTCAAAATACATAAAGATCCTCTAACCAGTAAACTATATGTACACGGTGAATTACACAGTATTAACCCTTCTCGTACTACTATTCCTTATATACTAGTTACTGTACACAATAATACCCATGCAAGTTACAATATTTTTAGATTACTATGAAAAGTTCAATGTAAAAGTAAAGCTTGGTGTGTGGTGCAATATGATTTGATATGATGCATTCTACTACTACAACGTTATAAATAGTAACAGGCTGCCATACTGCTGTAGACAGAGTGGCTCTGGAGGTTTTGATGAAAATTTGCTCGACATTTCATAGTAGCTTTATATTTTGAGCCTTATTACTTGACTGGAGACTTGAATGGGAGAGAAAGCAAGGAAAATGAGTATGGAAGAGTTTTTAATAGAATGAATATAAAGTTTCGTGTAGTAGTAATGCAGTCTCCAGCAGAATTTTATAGGTCTGCTAACTCATAGGCGTGATATTATGCAAGTTGGTACATGGATCTATATAAATATAACGCCTACTTAAAGCGTACTCTACGAAACGGCATACTATGCTGAGTATTATAAATAGTGTTTGTATACTCCACATGTCGACAGTGTGAGAAGGAAGCATCATTTTCACAACTCTTTCTCTCATTTTCGAGTTATACTAGAGAGTTTCTGATTCTTTGGACGTGTGTTTGTATGGATAATATTAAATACAATGTTATATGGGTAATAATGCCGTTGCATTATATTATGGAGTAGTTGTTGTTCCTCGTGTTTGCAATTTCAACTTTTGCCATATACGAGGAAGTTCACTTAGGATGCTTTTAAGCTAAACTGTCTAGTCCCAACTAATAAGACAGCTTCATCTAATATTCCATCTTTCTACTCCCGGTGCCAGTGCAGATGTAATCCAACCAAATCCAGTCATCCTGTTTCCAGTAGCGAAGATAATGTTTGTAACAGTGTATTATTTTACATCCAATTTCTTTATTTCATATATGTATCATGCACATTGTACTATTTCGATGGAAATCACCAAGTAGTAAATATACAAGTAGGTACTTAACTTACCATTTCCAAACACGATCAAGAAAGGAAGGAAACAAGAGTTATCGACTTACGACACAATTTCTTATTTATTCATTTATTACCCTATTAGAATAAATGAATGAATGCAATCATGTCGCTGGAAATTTAACAACAAATAACCAAACTGCGGTGTAGCAGCTTTTGCCATTATTTATTTATTTACACTCCTTTTGGGCTACTGCCCATAATATAGACGATACTATCAGCATACAGATAAAATGCATTAGGTAGGTATTATAAGCAGCTTTACCAAAGAAGACAACACAATACAGATAGGCACTTGCAAAATCCTTAAATGCTCCTTTTGCAATAACATGAAATTCAGAATACAGATAGAGATGTGACATTCCCATATAAGACTACAGTTACAAGTCTTACAAGTTCAGAATAATTAAAAAGTCACGACCCCCCCAATTTGCGTCTTACACAAAGGAAGAAGTAACTAGTACGCAATAAAACATTACGTACAAAAACACTACAACTAATTTACGATTTGGAACGCAATATATAATTGAATGACACAGAACGAGCTGGAAGAATCGCAACTTATACGAAAGAAAATCCTTAAGCTGACAGAGTTTGAACTGACTTCACATCATTTTTAAGATCTCTTATATGAATATTCATTTACTTTTATCTGTTTTATCTTCGTATCATGAGAATTTTGCTGTCTCAACAAATATTCTAATTTTGCACACCCAATTGGGAACGTATATTATAACATGAATGTATGTATTTAGTTACACAAACTGCAAACAAAATAAAAATGTACATGTATAATAATAAAATGTATTGTAGTGCAGTTTGAAAATCAGAAAGACAATAAGTTGTATGAAAGAACGCGATATTTTTTCAGATAAGAGCAGGCACGGTTTTAATGCACGCCCCTAGGCTGCTAGGCTATGGAGATATTATATGAATGTTATAGATATTCAAGTATATAGATATTGAGATAAGTAATTTTTGCGTATTGATATACATATCATAGTGCTACACTAAGGATTACTTTTACCTAGGCATCCGATTCTTTAGTGCAGCTTCCTTCCTCCATTAAGAAACACTTAAAAGACTTGAGTACAAACCAGCATTAAACTGCAGTTCCAGCTCTTCCTATCTCTTGGCAATTTTTCTCAACTTTTCTGACAGTGTAATTCCATAGGAAGGATTGCGCTTGAGCATCACTTTAGTTTACAATTACAACTCTTTTTTTCCATTCGTGTTCTTGTGTTTTTTTCTAGATAATTATTTGAATATGTATTTTCTTGGCAGTGCTTGCGGCGCATTTATCCATTATAGCAAAGTAAAGTGGGTAATTAGAACATGTAGAGTTTCTATGTAGCATTAAAAATAATTTTAATTGCTCCAAGGCCTGGAAAGTTGACAGACTTTAATTGCGAAGTGGTGGCTGTATTCGTAATCAGTAATCATATAGCATCTGCAAATAAGGACGCTCATAGTACAAATAGCCAGGTTCATAGTTTACATAGAACGTACCATCTATTATTATTACACTATTACACTATTATTATTATCGCATCATACTACTGATGGAATTCCTCCGTACACCAATTTAATGATTGTCTACTAGAAAATTGTGCTATGACCTACTAAAAACTTTAATTAATTGTTTTTATACGATACATACATAAGTACTATACCTCTATGTATTAGTCGCAACTGATATACCTACATTTTTGTTGTTGTATCATATTTATTTGCTTTTATAAGATCGATCAACCTAACTCTGCTTTAATTGTCCGCAAATATAAATTGCCTTAGCGAAAGAGTAATAGAGCTTCAAGAATTTTTTCAAGACAACACTTACACATTAGTAGCTTTGTTTTGTACTGCAGCTCTCTTGTATAATTATAGGAACTTCTCTCCCACAGTCCGCTTTGCCAAAATGCATCCTCTGACATTTGCTTATCTAATATTGTCAGTATTAAATCATGTACCTACCTATACAAAAATTATTAGCTAACCTAATTTTCAACACCTAGTTAATAAATTATGCCAGAAAGCTAAAGACATAAACCTTGATTACTATCACCGTGATTTACCTACGAGGAACGTTTCATCTATTTCAGTATAATAACAACAAATAATATAAATATCTCCTCTAATTAATGCTTGTAGTAGAAACACTTCAAATAGTTCAATTTTACAACAGATGGGTTAAGCAGTAAAGATTTTGAGATGATTGATCTGTAATACTCAAGAGCGCAGAAAAGTGGAGATAAAAGAAAAAGTTCTATATGCAAAAGAAAAATATCTAGCAGAATGCAGAAGCATGTCACAAGGTTTTTCTTTTTCTGTTCTGTAGTTACTCAGATCAGTTGGAAATGTGCATGCATTTATTTCCTTGTAGAGTCTAGATTTAAGTCGTGATGGAAGCCAAGGTTAACCAAGAGACACCAGCATTGCTCAGAAGCTTTATAAGCTGGGTATGTATACTGTTCTGTAGAAATGTTCAGTTCAGTCGAGCCAAAAGACGGACTAAATCTTGTTTTCGCCCTAGCATGTCATGTTCTCTTCAGTCCGTTTTGTTATCCTCTCTCCCCACGTTCAGCATCTTCTACACTGCGGAAGAAGTAAGCTTGCCAAAAAAGATTTCGTCCATTAACTATATCTCGCTTCTTCATGGCATGTATTAACACGACGATGTATGCACTACTGAAATTGTGTCCTAGCCATTCTGTATTTCTATTATGGATATCATACACAAAGACAACTCTCGAACTCACAGTATACATAAGTAAGTACTACCATCATGTGACGTTTTATTACATTGTCAAATATATATATAGAAAGTAAATACAGTGCCCAACTACTATACGGGCATGAAAAAGAATACTGGTTTATGCATGAGAAAAGTGTGATATTTGTAATTGCATTCCTCTGGAAGATATAGGCACATCATGCAGAAAAGTATAAAATGATGCACCAAGCTTTCAAATAGTCAAATGTGTGTAGTTTTACGCGTGTAGTTTTATTAGTAGTATATTTATGTGTTGCATATAGTACTCACAACCAACTGAATTTGATAAGGAAAGCTACAACTTGCACGAGGCAAAGTTGAAATTTAAGTTACTTTCAATTCAATATAACCTTAAGTAGTTCTATATACATTTAGGATTTTTCTGTAAATTGATTTCACTTATCCTTTGCCAGCAAAACGACATTCTCTTAAACATACGTCCTCGCATACAAAAAACTACATTTCTGCATGCTGCTGAGAACACATTATACTTGATCCTGAAGGAAACTCCACAAGTAGGTATTCCCTGTGAATCAATCTGTGCGCTAAGTTAAGATGTGCTTATAGAATTCTGTTCCATTTTCATATTAAGATACACACAGGCAGTTATTTATTGTAAGTAGCTGTGATAACGCTTTGTACTTTCACCATAAAAATAAATGTTACAGCAACGATGGTCTACTCGACTGACATGGATGGGGTCGGTCGTGTAAGGTTTCTGCAGGATTTGTTTCTACTTACTGCTTTGTTACAGTTAGATGTCTGCCTAGGCTACGGTTCACTACCATCACCACGGTTGTAGTATGCTTGTACTTTCACAAGACTCTCTAGTACACTCTCAATTTTATTCTGGAGGTAAGAGCAATAATATAAGCTGATCTTATAGATATAAAATACCTTCTATCGAGAGACAAGACATTGGTACAGAATTTCCAAGTAAGAGTATCCGTTGTGCTGGAGAATAATGGACAGTGTACGGAAATCTGCTGTTGTAGTAAGCTGTCCATGCATGCGGAATCTTAATTTATGTTACCGGTTACTTGCTAAGTTCTGTCCACTAAACCGTAGAAATGGGTGAAATGCGATGTGGGAGTAGGTATATATGGAGTATATTGTCATATGATTGTTTAACAGTATGTTAAACTCATGTTATAGAATAGATTACCATTGTGGTGCTGTTGTAGCGGTATTAGTAGAGTAGTATATTATTTTATAGCTATTATTATATTGCAGGCTGAAGGACTATTTTTCTTATTTAACCTTCGTCTTTGCACGAAATCTTCAGGAGATATTAGATCCACTCCCACTACCATTCAGTATAAGTACGTACTATTTCTACTTGTGAGATTTTCAGACTCATCCTCCTGTAATCCGCTTCCAATCGACTCTCACTAACGTCACATCATTGTGGTATTTCTTCATCTGATCAGATACTCACATCAGATACGATTTCTTTCTCTACTCCTTATCAAGATTTTCTTTACTCGTCATATTCTTTTCTTTGCTTTACACTCGTGTACTTTCTCTTGAACAAGAAAAAATCAATTGATCGTGAAGGTGAACGAACAACGGTAATCATTTAGTTACGTCAGGCGTCAGATACACAGAAAAACTTTTTTACTAAATTTCAAACACATTCCAAATGCCATTAACAGAGTTTTTCCCTCATTGCCAGTTTGTGATCAGCACAAAGCTTGTTATTCCATAATCACAGTTTCTGGCAGCACGTCCTTTAGTTACATAAAGTGCTCTAATTGTAAGTGCAGATACCTGCTGTGTTGTACCTGCTGTAAATTTAAATTGCAAGACCATGCAAGTACTTACAGGAAATGTAGAAAGTATTGTAACGTTACATAATATCATCAACACTAATCACGACCGTAAGGACAATAACCTTAATCCTCTTTCGACTACATAAATATCACTCCCTATTTTCCAGAAGATCATTTAATTTCCGGACATGTCTAGGTATACTATGCATTAAATATGGCAGTAAACCTATGTAGTAGTAATTCGCCTTGAAAATCCTTTTCTCTCTGATGTTTTCCTGCATCGGAGCTTTATACTATAATGTGTATGTAATATTTCCTAGCAAGCATAGTTTAAAATCAGTGTTACGAACGAATGCATACATTATTTGATGATATTGAAGATAGGTATATAGAAATACCGTCCTAGGGGGAAGGTATAAACTAGAATATCGTTTGGCAAAGTCAAAATAAAATATTTCCAAAGAACTGGTTGGTATGATATTTGTAGTAGGAGGATGTAGTAAACGCTAAAGTAGGTAGACTAAATTGTAAGGGATGTAATTGATATACCTCTCTATTCGTTTTATCCCTGTCCGCATTTAGTATCTGCATTGCTACCGCCACTACTGCTGCAGTACTAAAAATGGAAACAGCATCGCGAAACGAATAGCCCTAGTAGAAAGAAACGTCAGTTTGGTTTGTACTTTAAGAACGTTAGTAATCCTTCTCTGTAGCATACCATGTAGCATATCTAACATTGAAAATATTCTGTGTGGTGACCCTGGCCAAAAAATCTCGTTCCTTTCTTTATTACATCTACATTGACGCAAACAATGTGCAATTTGCTTTTTAATGTGAAATAAAGTAGACATTAGCTTTCTCTTCTTCCTGAAGGGTAAAATAATTTGCTCTACCAGAATATACCTTGCTTGTGCATCAACCAAATGAAAGAAACGAATATGCATTCCACGTGCTACACATTACACCGTAAAACAACAGTATTATTAATGAGACTCCATTGTCAGTCTTCTTATGACTTGACTGACAAGCGTTACTTTACACACCCGTGAGTTTTACTGCGTATATCCCAGTCGCTTTAGTGCGTAAAATATGTAAGATAATACCTACCAAATAACTATAGAGAATAGTATTATAAAGTATAATATTATTATGGCTCAATCGTAATAATATATGTGGTATGTTAAGATAAGGAGGTTTTACTACAGGATGGGTTACATGGTTAAATGTAGGCCATCGAAATGCTACATATTGTGAATCCATACGCAGAACCTGTGCCTTAAAGGCTTAAATTCACATTTATTAAGCAAGACTGATATGAAACGTCTTGCTTCATAAACCAAGGGTTAAGTCAAGTTTGTCATAATGAATTATACTTTGTGTGTATAGAGAATATATTGCACTATGTAAATAAGTAAGAGTTATGTATTGTGAGACATTCACACAAAATCTAAGCACAATATTCTCCACATATATTCATTCATCCCCATTTACTTAATGCCGCAGCGATACATTATCAATGTACCTCTGTTTATGTTCTCCATTATAAATGCTGTCTCTAACCTCGATTTGCTTTGTCGCTTTCCCCACATTCTTTCACAAGGAAAATAAAGAATATTACTATAGGTATTCAAACTTTGAGATGTGTTCGTGAGTGTATATGTGAAGTAGGTACATATTTAGCAGTAAAAATTCTATGATCATCTTAATTGTAGTACTTATATCCTTAGTTATGCCATTTCTATACGTACGGGAATAAAAGGAGTGCGCACTTCTTTGCGAATGACAAATATCTTACAGCAACAGAATGAAAAGACAGTTTTGCCCTTAATTTGTGAAGACAGTATAATAATAATAAGAGCGAGAGTTCTGGTGGGATATACATATAGATATATTTTTAATCTTGTATACCAAAACATCATTATTATGTGAGTGTGCTTAGTACAGATTTTTTTGTCCTATCAAATTCACTAACGTCATAATTCTATATTTGTACAAACGAATGTAGTATGTGAGTTACAAGATAAACTTGGTGTCATTGCCATTTCTTGGTCAAAAGGATGCGAAAGAAAGGTATCGATAGTGGACACAGCACAAACCAAAAGTTGGGTAATGGATACAACTGACTGACCAAAATACGACTAGGAAACTAGACACTTGCGGTTTTGGTCGCCATCAAATGATTATGTACCACCCACACACGTCATCTGAATCTGAAGAAATAGAAAAGGTGTAGCAACACAAAGCAGACAATCGTGAAAAGAGAAAGATCTACTATTGTGTGCACTTGTGGGAAGAGAGATGAATCAACGCACTTTCACCTTTCCAATGTAGGTCTATGTATGGTTTGATGTAACAAACACTCCCGTGATTCATCACCCAACCATAAAAATAATCATTCACATCCAGTCCTAACAGAAAGACCTATGAACTCACCTACGTCCAACAAATAACAAAAATGGGGAATGTGAATATAGTACCTCTACAATCAAATCGTTCAACACACAAAAGTGACTGGAGTTTTTCAAGTGAAAGGCATCTGCCACCAAATCATTAAAATTCCATAGAAGTACCTACATACCGAAAGGGAAAACCCGACGTTGTCATTAGAGTGGAGGGGACTGTCACCATCTCATTACGCTATAAATTATCAGAAAAAGTCAAATCCTTTGATGATTCTATGTAAGCATTGGACATCGTGTGGGTGGGTACTAATGTATATAGTGCACTGTAGTTACTGAAGTACTATAAAGCTTAAAAAGAATATCTTATGTTTGTCTATGCTAAATGATGGGACGAATGAAGGCAAGAGGCAAGATGAAACTTCTAGAGGTGAACCCGTGAACCAACCATTTATTTACGTAATGGTCCCTTATGACATTACCATGAATTGTCACGGTTGGTGTCAGTTAGGTAGGCTAGGAATCGTAATACTAATCATATTCCTTCCAAGCTGTATACGGCGAATACTGCCAGAAATAAGAATTTAGAGACTCTACTTAGTATTGCTTACATTGTTTGGTAAACATTATATGATGGTAGTACAGATACATTATAATATAATATGTGGAGATACCTAAATGTTTTGCTATTAAACACGATTTTCTACTTTTTGTTTGTACTTACCTGTTTTTTTCCCTTTTTTACATGATAATTGGAGTTGATTTGATTTTTTTATTCGCAATTTACAGAGAATCAAAGCAAAGAGTAGGTTCACACATACTCACGATTAGTACATAGGTACATTGGTAAATAAATAGTTGTCGATCTTTAATGCGGTCTCTAAAGAACTCTCAGTCAGCCAACTAGATTACCCATGACGTAAAGGCAAAAGATTTTATTCATATGTACTATTACAGTGTTATTAAGTAGTATGTCGTACCCAGTGTAGCTAATAGCTATATATAGGAGTGCTAACAATAGAAATTCAAATGTGCAATATTTCTCTAGCGATACGAGTTGAGAAATGCATTTTTAAAATACATAAGGTGTGCTTCATCTCAATTATTTGAACTACAAACGGATTCCGTCGCTTTGCATTGACTTTAATTGACCTTGTAGTGTTAGTGTTACATTAACCAGCCTAAGAATACAAACGAAAATGAAATATTTACTGCTAACCTCGGGTATAAAAGTAGCAACATGAACAAGCGATAAATTAAATGATGCCTGCTGAGGATTTTTGGCGAAAGTATTGTGGAAGACGGGAGTATAAGGTAATTCGCAGCAATACGAAATCATTACTGTTCAAAAGCAACAGAGCTTAAGCTTTGGCACACACCAACCAGTATCAGCGCAATAGGAGTATAGTAGCGGTGTAGGAATTACGAGAGCATTTTTGTTCAGAATGACAAATTGACTCAGCTGTCCCGGAATGCCCTAGTTGGCATGACTAAATGACTAACTTGGTTTCCCGAGTTTTCCCTATTTCGGATGACATTATTGTTGTCTTTATTTTAGGAATGACATAATATTATGCTAGACTCTCCAAACTGTTGTGAAATAAATAGAAGCATGGTGTCATTCAAATTACAGGACAGTATCAAACCACTAAAGGCCGAAATAACACAACACGCTCCCTCACTGCTTTAAGAAAGGCTGTCTCTTGTCTGGAATTCCTACTTTAAAATTAACGACTCGAACATGCAAATCATCTTACTTGACACATTATAATTTTCATTCACTATTTGTGTAGGTACTTTTGATTCCAAAGTAAATTTCTTTAAATGTCAATTTATTTCTTCCTACTGATTTTTTCAGATTAAACACTCCATATCACCTGATCAATTACATTATCGTAATTAAAGAGCTATTCATGAATTCCTGTAAATGTCTGCAGGAAAGAAAGTCATAATTTTGCTTTCAAAAGCACACCTTACTAACTATGTCGTAACGACGTAAATGCAGTTCTCAAAGCGAAATATGCTCACTAAAGCCAAATTTGGGCAAAATATGCTATCTATCACGTTAAAGCAGTTTAAATGTTCGAGTATTTTATAATAATACAATGGTAAACCAAATATCAAAGTGTGGTGGTTATAAATATTCCAATAACTATACGAGCTAACAATAACAACGAGTAGCAAAACTTTGTTACTTTTGAAAAGGTAAACAAGTGAGTGGTAGTATGTGTACAAAAGTAAATACAGAAGTAAAAGTACGTATCTGTGCAAATGGAAAAAGTTTCTTTGACATTTTAGATAGTATTATGTAGTTAGATTGTCAGATTCCATCACGTATCCCATATGTTTGTTTGTCAATTTAGTCCATCGCGTCTTGGGTCGGTTGAAGAGTCAATAGATGCATCACAATAATATTACTCACTCTTACAAAGTATATAACATCAGCTATTACTATGTAATATACATTTACTGTAGCTTCAGTATATTCAATTTTTTCAATGTTTACTCTGTCTATGGGTAGTTTACCCTATACAGACACTACACTAAAAAATGTAACACATTTACTTGTATATCACGTTTATCTTTCTAAAAAAGAAAAGTCGAAAAGACTGGATATTGGGAATAGCTTGAAAAACATGGCATATAGCATAACAGTAAGTGTAACATTAACAACTTGATAACATTGCTTTCTTCTTATCCATGAGATATTATACGTGTAGGTTGGTAAAGTAGGTAAGTAAGAGAATTGAGATGAATTGATTTGTCAATTTCCGAAGAAGGCAGGCGAAAGAAATGCATTACCCAAAGGGAAAGTTAGAAAAATACCAAAGTTATTATAGTATTATTTGTGTAAGTTGATATGATATTTACTTTTCAGTGAAATAGTAGCAATGAGCATAATCTGGCATTTATTGTTTCCAGAGCTTTACAGCAATTTTCAATTACACAAAGAAAATATTTCGTCCATAATAAATAGTTCAATATTAAATTTGGATGAAAGTCTGCTACTATAGACCTTGTAAATGATTGTATATAAGAAATGCAACGTTTTTCATAAATGAAGAATAGTAGAGAATGAGTTACAGCTGTAGCTTTGTATATTCAGAAATTGTAATGAAATTATTAGTATGGAAAGGAATGCAGTTAAAACATGTCTTGTAATATGAGTAGGGCCAAGTACCTCAGCTAAATAATTGAATAGAATAGTAATGCAAACCACGCATACAACATTTGTGTAGGTACCAAGATTGAAATGAAGATATCATTAGGTTTATTTATGTTTTACGCCTTGGTTGTGTATTGCACAGATAATCAAATCTACGAATTGGAAAGGCGATATGTTGTTATCTACGGATTGGTGCTCTTCTTTCTTCTACAGTAAGCGTTACGGCTTTAATTAAGCTGTCTAATTGTCTAGCACAGTGTGGCATACTCAAATGAATCTAAATGGATTATCACGTCCACGGATCGCTTCTACCAAAATACTACGTAATCCTATACACACTTTGCAATACTACATTGAAATTCAATTCAATGATTAAATCATCTAACGCCTTTGTTACTTAATAAAACACGAGCTTGTCGCAGATTCGTCCTCGCTTGCATTTATACAAAATCAATTAATGAATTTTATTTAACAGAATTTATCCTCCGAAACACTAAGCTGTGCATAATACAAGTATACAAGTAGTCGTTAATAAAACACGCATATTATTTCGTCTTATAATTATAATCCTTCAGTCGTTCCTAATAGTGCCATAATACATAGCACAGTGAAAGTGAACGGGAACCATGAATCATAATATTTGAATCATATTTTCTTTCAGGGTGTATGAACTGATTTGATTATGCTTTCTGCCTGACTGTGCAATTATTAACAACTCCCATTCCCATGTCGCCAGAAATACCTAGTACTTTCATTCCGAATTTGTAAATCATGATACAGTTTTGATCATTATTTGGTAGTTTGTAGTAATTAATGAACATAGCATCACAATTTCCTGTATCTCGATGATGCACTATGTACAAAAACAATATTTCTTTGTAAATATCACATAGTTCAAAGTTTTTAGACTGATTGTAATTCGAGCTACTGCAGATTGAACATAATATCATGTCAAAAACGAATTGCAATCAGTTGTTTCACATTATGCACAGATATAGATACTGCTGTGTAACAAATTTCAAACAAACTAATGAAACTAATAGTTTCCTATCTACTACGGTTAAATAACATGCAATAGGTAGGTTTATATGTTACATAATGGAAAAATTATGTAAGCCTACTGTTTGTTCTTGTTCCATGGTTAAGTAATATGAACATGTAATTATCCCTCTTTGTTTTATAAATCCATGATACAAGATCTTTAGAGTATACCTTTTTACCGTGCATGCATTTAGGTACTACATGACATGCAATAATGCTCCTTGTGTGATCAAAGGAATCATTGCCAGGTAACTTTGAAGAGGTTTCAATTACACTGTTGTGAATAATGTTTTATGTTTTAAGTAGGTATTAGCCAGGGTTGGCATGGTGTTAATACCACCCTGACACAAACTGGTATAAACCATGGTATTAACCGTCCGACCAAAATGGGTGCCGCATAAACTGACATAAACTGACATAAACCTCCAAAA
>JABASD010002430.1:0-26836 GCA_019776165.1 Pogonognathellus flavescens
AAGGCCCGTTTAGACCTTTCCTAATCATATCCTTTTCAAATCCTAATCACGAAAACTGGGAGTTGAACCCAGTTCAACAAATGGGATCGTGAATAAAAAATGATTAGAATGACCGTTGTCATGGGCAATACAGCAAAATTATTTGAAAAGGATATGATTAGGAAAGGTCTAAACGGGCCTTAAGCTGATAACTTGCAATGGCAATAAATCGCTAATCAAAGTATTTGTAATAATGTTTAACTTTTAATTTTTGTCCATAGATCACAGATTTTTCCATTGGATCTTTTCAACGTATGCATCTTTCTCATCTCGATATCTCAGGCTGTCCAAACGTGCGTAATGCTGAGACATCACTTAGCAGACTCACCAACGAATATAAAATTTTCGGACAAATTCTTGTGACAGAGAAGCCAGAAACAAGGAGGTTCCCCGACTTTAACATTTTGCAGTTCAATTACCGACAATTATATGATGATGATACCACTGATAACCCATATGCTCGAAACCGGTGGGTTGCAGTGAACCGCAGACCGATGAATGTGCCTTGCTCCCTAACCGCGATCAATAACAGGGACTACATGAAACAAATGGCTCGCCTGGATTTTCAAGAGACACTGGATGAAATGAAGGTCGCAGAAAATCGACTAAGATGCGACGAGTGGCTTCATGCAGCTTAATGTGTGAGAACTGAAATATTTTTTTCATGCAGTTATTTGCTGCTTTCTTGCTTTACTTTCCGACTTTATTTTCGCAGCATCGTCTGCCATTGTTTATATTTATGAATGAATTAATTCTCTAATTGTTTGACATTGAATTACATTAAGTCAGTTAATAGATGTGATTTAAAACAGAACAGATTTATCAGGTACTCATTAATAAGGTATCATTTTCAAATTATTACGTTTCCAAATGAATTTATTACCGTTTGTCCAGTAATGTGATGCTTTATTGCACCAAATACATACAGTTTCGATGTATTAATAGTATGAATTTAACTTTTGTTATAGTTTAAGTTAATAAGTGCAGGCTTTTCTGTTCATTAATTTGTCTACGTTTATTTGTGATAAATGAACTTTGTCTTAACTACGGTTGTGTGATAGTCATAAGACTGATTTTGTAATACAGGAAATTGTAATAAATAAAGATTAGCACAAATAACATGGTTGTCTGACTTGTGTGTGTCGTTCACTTCAGGAAATATTTCCACATCTAGCTAAATGCTCGCAAAATGTAACTATTTCATACGGTTGTTGATAATTTTTCTTAAACTTAACATACTCCTTATAAGACAAAGAATTTTCCGTGGACGTCATTTAATTCCAAGTCTAGTGACTTATATTCTCACTCTCACTAAAGGAGTTTGATTCGATATTATTATGACTAATTGTAAGGAAATTATCAATATGCACTTTTGTTTTTTGTGAATAATGTAGGTCATCTCATTCTACTGATATGTAGTAGAATATATTTTTAGTTAATTTGTCTCATTCTTCGCTCACTTTGCTGCAAGGAAAAATCACTAGTTAAAACTGTCTCAGTTTACATTTATAGATTAGAAATATATCAGTTTATTTAAACTTTATTGTTTGTTTAGTGTACTATGTAGTCTATACTGTATTGATTGAAAAAGCGAATCATGAAGAAGGAGTCACTTATTTTCTTGTTATATTTTGCAACGTCTCAGTTGTATTTTGTGGATTGTAATGAAAATTCTGGCCGGGCAGATTTTCGACAGCAAATCGAACTTATAAGTGATATTAAGGCTTTGATAAGTCATAATCAGGCGTTCTTTAATAAATATGGAGCTAGCGGAGACTCTAAAATAGACAGATTGTTTCAAGACGCAAAAAAGGCTGCCGAACTCATTTTTGTAAATCCAGATTACTTTACTAACGTTATGCGAGAAATTCAAGCATCTCTTCCACGTCAGACACCCCATAATGATGCCACTTCCACGTAAATTACTCAAGTTAATTATTTTTTGAATAATCTTTAGTCGTAGTTCCGCTTAGGATTGTTTCCTACATAGAAATAATATAATCTTTTAAACTGACATGTAGCCATTTAAGTGCTGCTGATATCTGTCTCATTGTGCTGGGAGCATTTACAAACATTCATGGATACGATCCAATAAGATTTGTGGACCGATGAATAATATATGGACATGGATTTTCATAATTAGAATAATTGGCATCTCAAGTAAGACACAAACAAGTTAATGGACGGAAGATAATTAAACCATATTTTAAAATTAAAAATGTACTTTACTATACAAACCAATTAAAATCAGTCCTGCATAAAATATCGAGTCTATATGTTTAATAACTTTACCCCATTGATTTACTTATACGAAGAAGAAACAAAAAACTTTAGCATGCAGAAAGTGGCTGATGAGAATAGTAAACCCTGCATCCTGCATTGCATACCTAATGTTATATTATTAGGTTCGGTAGATGAATTGTGATGTATTGAGAAAGATCGATTTATTCATACAATTATGGTAGACAACCTTTTCAACTCACATTATTTGCAATAATTAAATTAACAATGAGGATTTCAAAGATTTTAAAAGTATGGTTTGTAATCTGTGTGTATAGGCAGTGATTAAGAATAATAAGAATTCCTATTGAATCCATACACCTACCAGTTGTCACTATCTCATTTAGTACTGATTAGGTAGCTTGAATAGGCCAGTGGATTGTTTAAACATTAATTTGTAAAGTGCATTGTTCCTTCACCACAAATTAACAGTCCATATGCATGGTAATTTATTTTAGATTCTATTTTTCCTTAAGAGAAGTTGATGAGAGATATAATTTTTATAACTTTATTTACCCAAAACACAAAATAGCATGTACACTTAATACTTAACCATAACAAAAATAATTTCTTGCAATTAGATATAAAAAATATTTTACAATGTAATTATGTAATCAAATAATTTTTCATATTTTAATATAACAGAGCCTATCAGTAATAAAATTGCGGTTTTCTTTTTCTTATCAAGTATATCATTATATCCTGTTACCAAATTGCATGTGCATTTTAAACTGTAGTTTAAATAAACCAAATTCGTGTTGTGTAAGTGCTAATGTTAAAGCAATAGAGTTACAGTACATACTTAATGGTTTGCATTCACTCATATTATAGAAACGATATTATTCAATGTAGGTAACTTTAAATAATGGAATAACAGGGATAGCGATGTATTGTGAAGACTGAGATTTATATTATATGCATTGTGAGCTTATATGGACCTATTCTCTCTTTGTATAAAATCATCCTACTTAAATACCCTTCTGTATGTAAGTAGACTTTACACATGAAGTACCAAAGCATTTTAACATTACTATTTCATTGTGAGCTTAATGATATTGTATATTATATCTGTCTGTAGGTACCCCTTTCTGTCTGTGTATGTTTATGTGTGTCTATGTGTGTCTATGTGTTTAGGTATGCGTTTCATGTGCACATTCACTCAGACACGTACACACTTCTACTACTACACTGTGTGACTTGCAAAGCTAGGCTAAAGTGTTACAGTGTGGTGGAATGACGTATATAGAAGGAAAGAGTTAAACCAGGATAAGTAGAGTAATTGAAGCATTGAATTGCAAGTGCCCGCAGTGTGGCACAGACCCCTAAGTTCTCACCTCTTAAAAAGACATGAGCCAGTGGTCTGTGGGTTCGATGCCTACCAGAGCCAAAAAAATATCGACAAAACTCAAAACTCAAAAACAGAACCAAAACCGTAAAAAACCAAATGTCAACCATAACAGTCGCTAGTAAACCCAACTTAAAAATAAACCAAAAGTGGAAAAAACCGGCGAAAAAAATGCAGTACACAACAGGACGATAACACAATCTGAGTAACAGCAAAGAGCCTTTCGCGGGAGTAATTTTTACACAACTTAGAAATACTAATTCTAAACTACGAATTACATACAACCAAAGATAAACATTCGAACTTTCTTGCAAAAAAGAGTTCAATCTCATAGGAAGATGTTTAGGCATTGCAAAAAGTGATTTAAAGCAAGAATATCACAAAACGCGCATAGATTTGTTCGTGTAAGAATCCCATGTAAGAAAATGTATAGGTATGTAGATTCTAACGTATACAAGCTTTACAAAGCATGTACCTACAAAATATACCTATGAGAACATGTCTATAATATTATGTCCTAAGAGTATTGTAAAGTCTAGATTCTTCAAGAAGGTATGATGTAAAATCGGTTATCTCTCTTCAGTTAAAAAATTATTTCAATTTCAAGACGCATTTATACAGAGGCAATGTACTAGCAGGTTATTGATTATAGTGTTTTGACATGCATCAATAAACTTGCTAAATTATCATTATCATTATTGTTATTTCAATTCACTTGTTTTCCCTTAAGTGTGCATGTGTGTACAAATAATAAATAGTAGCAATATTTAAAGACAATAATTAAGTGTTTATCTGATCTAGGCCAAAATAAATTGCATGATTATTGTGACAAAATTATGTTGAAGCATTTTATTCGTCTACTACTATTTACTATCTCGATGTGCACTTGCATTTTTAAGAATAGGAAATGCTTCTGCAAGAGGAAACTGGATATTTGCATTTTTAACTTGATAACACCTGAAGACACTGCCGTGAAGCAGTTTATTCATTAACTATACCATTATTACAACTAGGTCAATCTATCTGTATATGATAAATTGCACAATCAAATAACATAGTCAAGCAGTCTGTCATAAACATAACTAATTATTCAGCACTGCTGTAGTAATTGATTGCTTTATACCGAATTGCACCATGTAATTTCCATTCCAAACAAGGTGCACATTTTATCTGATTGTGTATATTGTAATAATAATATAGAGAGTGGACACAACCGACAAAAAGAGAAAAGAGATATTTATTGTTTTGAATACATTAATATCATTCATACATCATAAGAATCACTAAATCATCAATACACTTTGCAAAATTAACTAATCAAAATATTTTTACACTGTGATAATATTTTACACGCTACTTCGTTACATGAGACAACAATCAATGACGTAACTAGGATTCTGAAATGGGGGGCACGAGATTTTTTGAGAGAGCTCACAGGTAAATAATGAGCTTTAAAATTTTTTCTCACATAAATTGATTTTTTCCAGAATCAGGGGGGGGAGAATTAAGGCTAAGCTCGATGAGCTCACAGTTGGATACGCCCATTAAAACAATTGACAATACATTGCATTACCAATTCCCTTACCATTACCTTACTATATAGGTAGGTATGTAGGTTTGTTGTACAATGAAATTCAAATTGATTAAGCAGATAAGATTAAAAGAGAAAATATTATAAGACATTTCTTATATCAAGTTGCATTCAATTCCAGTTTTTTCCAGATACGTACATTAAGTTACTTTTAGGAAGAAGAAAAGAATAACAAAATCTTTACATACGCAATTTATTTCGTAAATTTGTCCTTTGCACTTACAACGAATCTCTCTTCGTGTCCTCGTGGAACAATAACTCCACATGCAACCACCCATTCAATTACAATAGCATTAAATAGTAAATGAAAACAACAAAGCAATCAAGTTTTTTAAATTAATTCTTAGAATTTTATCATTTCGGTTTAGAAAACATATACAAGTTACTCTTTGAATGAGATCAGTTTATAAACAATCATCGTACAAAATAAATACAAGTATCTATCGTTGTTCATTTTTATTCTACCCTGGCATCGGCCGCAGCCCTGGCATAATATATTAATTAATATTCTTACGTTACCGAATTCTTAGAAATCCACTAAAGTCATTGCTTAGAATACCTCCTTGGCAAGTAAGGTTGGTAAACTTGTTTTATTTCGCTGGATGCATATATGTAAATTGTAAACTTTAAAAAACTTAACCTCATCTATTCATCCGTCACTACATAACAAACATATGCCAGAACATTGTAAAACCTTATGAATAAAACCAGCCTTGTATATGGTAAGTATTGTATTATTATTGGAGTTTTGTTTTGTGGACCGAATAAATTTCTACGATGAAAAAATTGACATTCTGTTCACATGTCGTAAAACAATAAGAAAACCTTTGTTTAGTAGTTGTATACCTTGCTTGAGAACATTTATAAATTAGAAGATGGAACGATGATGCATCTTTGTAGTAATTACCATAAATTAGCATTAAATAAAAACTTGTTTTGCTTACGTCTCTCAGCCTCTCAAAATGGAATAAATGATTTCATCATAAGTGGCAAAACGCAAATAAATACAAATAAAATATTATTATTTCACATCTGAAATCATCGCGTGTACCTATAAAATATACTTTAATATACACAATTGAAATTGTGTTTACTGTGTAAAATATATATACTTATTTATACTGAAGTCCTTCTTAGTTTTAACATTTGCGATTATTATGGTTTGCGTATAGTAGATATAGAAATATATTTTATATAGATAAGCAATTACTGCGTGAAGAGTTTATTTTAAAAATGACATGACAGAGTGGGAGCATTATAAACTACGTGCATTAGTTTATGTTGGACATGCAAGAAAATACATGTCAGGCAGCATCTGCAAAAGAAATGGAAATCAAGATGAATATTCCTGGAGCTATAAAATTTGCTAGATGATTGTTGTGAGACAAACACGAAGATTTTACGTGTATGGGTTTCTTGCTTCAATATGTATAATAAACTTAAATTGCATGTAATTTGCAACGAAAGCCAAGAAGATGAGGATAATAATATGATGCATGTCCACCTTGAGGATGTCAGTTGCTAGGTACAAAGTAAGGATAAGGGTAAGTGCAAGAAGAAGGCATACGACGCACGTATAGACTTCACATTGTCTTGTCTCGTCTTGTCAGCCAATTACGTAATGCTCATATAAGGAGATTTTCTCCCGTCGTCAACTCAGTCGGCACTTTATTGTCCACCCGTCTGGACACTCTTTATTTTCTCTCTCTCTTATAGCATTTCTCTTTTAATTTAAAATACGGTTCAATAAATACTAACTACCATTTAGAAAAATGGTCTTCAAAATCACTTGTGTGACCATTGTCGCCGTTTGTGCCGTTTTGGTACAATCTGCTCCAATTGACACATTGAGATTGAGATTTAAAGTCTCAGCAAGGTAAAAAATTTCGAATAACAACGTTTCATAAATACTAGCTTTAAATTTTAAAAACAATTACTTGTTGCCAAATTATTTCTGCCAACTATGTATGTACATATTTGCAAAAAAACAGTAGAATTAGTCAAATAATACATTAGACGCATAATAATGAATGATTTATTTTCGGTAGAGGTCTACCCGACAAGGATACAATTGGAACGATAGATCCCTACGTTGAAGTTTTTTACACGGAAGATGGAAAGAAGGAAGAAGTTAAAATAGGAAGATCCGCTACAATCCAGGATAATGGTAAAAATTCTTGCAAAATTCTAAATTACTACGGTTTGACATACATGTGTAAATATTAACATTTTTAGTCATTGTACTTAAATATTTTCTTTTCCAACAGAAAACCCAGACTGGGGAGATGTTTTCGAATTTGATTTCGTCCGCAGCAAGCACCAGGTAAGAGAAAATTTGTTACTCACTTATTCATATTTCATATTCATTATTTCAACACTATTTTAGAAGGAAATTAAGGCATGCCATCCAATTACACCCAACAATGGGTATTTGTAGGTTAAGTAGGTTTCATACCATTTGCGTACACAGATACTAAGAAAATAATATGTTAACAATCCTTGGATAATATAATTATATACACCAAGGAATAAATCTGTAAGTTCTAGGAATACTTGTACTAAACAACTAATTGCCATTTATTTAGCGTTCAGCTTTAGGTTATATCAATAATTGTGGAAGGAATAAACCCAGGTAATAATAAAAGCCAGATTTAGTAAAAAAAACGGAAGTATAAAAAGTTCATTATTAAAAATGTAGGTCTGAGCTACAAAGAAGGAGAAAGTAAGTAAAATGTTTTGCTTTACACAGTGATTGCTTTTGTTTCACCTGTCCGCATCGAAAACTTTACAAAAGTTTTAAGTGAATATAAAATTCTGAGAAAATTAATTATTTAGCACTGCGAAATTAATGATAGCTACATGAGAAAATCTTAATTTACATCATATACATCCGATAAAAGCTTTCTTTTATTATTATCCTCCAGAGAGCTGTAGTAAGATCGGCAAAACTTATTTTTATTTACATACTATAAGCCGGAAAGGGAGGGTATATCCTGTATGTTGACATTGTATAAGTATCACGCAAACAATTTCTAAGGTTGACAAATCTGAAGGCCTAGGTATGACTAAATGTTAATTTTATTGTTTTATCTTTAGCGTTGGATCTTCAAGGTCTACGATAATGATGATGGACGAGAGGACGACAAAGGTAAAACAAACATGCATTTATCAATGATACTAATTTTTACCGAATAAAACAATCTATGTACTTATTACATATTACATTACAATGCAAATCGGTTATAATTGTTTGTATGTGCTATACAGGTGGAATTGCCTACGTTGATGTGGCAGACTATGTAGACAAAGACCAGCGCTTCAATGTTAATCTTAGCAAAAAAGGGTGGGTGAATTATTGCTTTGTAGACCTACGTGTTTAATATTTATTATGACATTGTTTTACTCAACGTGAAATATTCATGGCTAAAACCTCGATGCTTCGATAATAGCCTGAACCTTCCACTAATTACACATGCACGTACAAATACCATGTACTTGTCTGTTTTTCTCATTTGTCATTTCAAATTTTTTTGCCAATACATTTTTTGCATAATCCTGTAATGCGATTTTTTACATGAATGTCATTATTGAACAGGTATCTTACCATTTCTTCTGTGGATCCTGTTGTACCACAATCTGCAGCAGTCGTACCAATACAAACAGGAGGAGTGCTTATAACACCAGCCCCAGTTATTACTTACGCACAAGCAGCTCAACCTGCGGTTCAATACGCCCAAGTCAGTCCTGATGTACTTAACCTGAAATTCAGAATCTCAGCAAGGTGGGCAATTTTTAATACATTTATTTAAACTACCTATATCTTATTTTAAAGCTTAAGATTTATGATGAGTTTGTGAATTTTAATTTTAATACGCTAATTGGTTTCACTCATTTTAAATGAAATTGACTTACTTTTAATTATTTTACTCAAATTATTTGAATCTTTTAAGAAATTGTTTATTACTTTAGTATCTTATGTGCAATTAATATTTTTTCAGAGATTTGCCCGACAAAGACAAGTTGGGACTTACCGATCCTTTTGTTGAACTCTGGTACACCGAAAATGGTAGCACGAAGGAAAATAAATTCGGACGTACAGGTAAATGATCTTTATAAATAATTTTAATGATATTCCCAATGCAATCAAGGGCATATCTAAATTCAAATCTGGGTAACCGGTGGTCTGGGGTGTTCAAGGATACAAAAAGAGTTTATTTGTGGCCTTTGCCCGCAAATAACCTCTTTTTTCTATATTTGAGAAGAGGCAGGTGCCCTTAACGCCCGCTATGGATACGCCCCTGATTGAAATGGTATACCTTGTAAAATTGTAAAAGTATTTACTAATACATTTGGAATGATTATTACAGCCACGTTAACTGACACCAAGAATCCAGATTTTGGAGAAGTTTTCAATTTCGATTATGATCGCAGGAAGAATCAGGTATGACAACTCTTGGAAGACTTTATTGGCATAATATATTTTACTCAATATGATGTGGCCATGAACGAAACCAAATGGTTATTGACAAATTATTTTTGTAATTCTGTAGAAATGGTTGTTCCGCGTTTACGATCACGATCAAGGAAGAGAAGATGATTCAGGTATTAAATTAAAAATTACATACTCGAATGAAATCATTTACTTTTATTTTACGTGGAAATATTAAATCAAACTTTTTATTTTGCATTTTTCAGCTGGAAAAGTCTGGATTGACGGTGAGCTTCTTTTAAAACACATCGTTTAACATAGAAAGTTGAATGAAGTTCGATATTTTATTTTATTTTTCATTTTTACAGTAAACGACTACGTTTCAAAAGGACAACGTATCACATCCAACTTGAGCAAAAAAGGGTAAAAAAGCATTTTATAGAATTTTTTAAATTATTTGAAGACAATCTATGTCAATATACAAGATTTTTCTATAATATTTTATATAAAATTTCATTATTTGTGGTCCTTTGAATAGAACTCTGAGTGTTACATCCGTCGATACACCCCAAACTGTTCCAGTGGTTGCTGCTCCACAACCACAACAACAACAAGTTCAAGTAGTTCCAGTCTTAACTCCTTTAGTGCATGTGCAGCAACCACAGGCGGTGCAAATTGTACCTGTTGCTGAAACTCCACTCAGATTGAGATTCAAGCTGTCTGCAAAGTAAGATTGTCACTACACACTTCAAAAATGCAATTTCTTATGCGTATTTCATTTTGAAACTAATTTTTGAAAATTAATAGGGGTTTGGACGATAAAGATCTCATTGGCACAAGTGATCCTTATGTAAAGGTGTCTTACAAACAGGAAGATTCACCTTCTGAACTAAATATTGGAACTACTGAGAAAAAGAGCGACACTGAAAATCCAAACTGGTCCGATGTGTTTGATTTCACTTACTTGAGCTCCAAAAAGCCGGTATGAAATCTGTCAATACCTAATTACAATTAGAAATTAAATTCAAATGAAAGTTTGCTAATTTGAATGCATTTTCATATTTTACTAGAAATTCCATTTCCTCTTACTTGATGAAGATGATGGCAGACGCGACGATGAGCTTGGTAAAAATATTTTACATTAAAATTAATCCCATTCTATTTTTTTTCATGTACATTTTCCTATGAATATTAATTTTGAGTAAGTCTAAAATATGTTTGACAATTTTTATAGGTGATGTGTGGGTTGATGTAGCCGAATACCTCCAGAAGAACCAGAATCTCGACGTAAAACTCAAGAAGGGAACTCTTAGCATTAGGAATGCTTAGATTTTTTCTACAACATATCTGTGGTACTAATTTACTTTGCGGTGCAGCTTTTATACTTCAAGACTTCTATGGTTGCAAATAATCATCTTCATTTTTTGCACCATGTAAATTAACGAAAGATACAAAAAGTTGTCTCTCTAATTTATTCACCTTGTCAGGCTTTGCTCTATTAACTTAGCTCATACACAAAAGCTTTACATACCAATACATAACATACATACATGACATAATAAAAATATATGTAGATTGTTTCTATAAACATTTCTCTTGTATATGCATTTCCTATATGTATTCAATTCATTTTATTATACATCTAATCATTGTTACCTGTCTGAAATAAAAACACTTTCTTAATCTCAACATCAAATGCTTGGAAATCACGATTGAGTATTTGTCTCAACTTTATTTCTTGAATGAAATTTTATTAGAATTGTAGTACAGTATTTATTTTGGGAGTGTGCATAATACATTGTAATCTCGCATGAGTAGTTCGACATAAGGATTTACGTGTAATTGTTTTTCGTGCTATTTTATATTAACCGTAGTTTTTAATTTACATTACAGGTTGCATTACTAAAATACCCCCGGAAGGTTGACTCAATGCCAATTGAACTGGATTTGTATTCATCGTTCCGTTGACTAACACTTCGTTCATGTAAGCATCATAAGTTAATTCAACCATTCCCAAGTGTTGATCCCAAAGAGCACCAATGTCATAGTCTTTCACGAAAAATCTCCATTGCTGTTATAAAAATGAATTTTTTTCAAATTCGGATAAACTCCATATTTACTTTATATTATATACTTCACATAAACAATACAAAACTAGTTTTACTTAATGATTTTAAAAATTATTAATATTTTACTTGTGAAGTGCCCTTAGCGTAGGAAAAGGTGAATGTGTCGGGCCAAGTTGGATTGAGTGACTCTGGAATAACTCCAGTATCTCCGTTTCTAAGCCAGTTGGGATGTCTATTTGGACCAGACGCTGTAAATATTTTTACGTAAGGATCTGAAAGTCCATCAGCGTCCCGATTAGGAAGATTCCTGGAAATAATATAATCATGAAAATCTTAATTTGACAATTCACACAACAGAACACTTTGAAAAATTCATATTCCCTGATTTTTACTTACATTGCTGATAACTGGAATTTTATTGTGTTGGGACTGCCTGGTTTAATTATTTGAGCTATTGTATACGAAGTACACACTATCCCTACTAACAAGATTTTTTGTATCATTTTGAATATTTTATTCAAGAATACAGAGTAACTTATTTAATGCTCTTCCTTCCCTTCTTCCCCTAGCCCTGATGCTGTCTCTTTTTGTACTGAAAATAATAATGAAGAAAAATCTTTTTATCATCCCAGTATGTATTGCGCAAATAATGGCAATCGTAATATTGTAGTCTCACTCTCACACTTGTTTCATCAGAATGAACGTTACATTTTGTGAATTTCATTAATTAGCTTTTTATTCCAAACATATGGATGAAGCATTTCCAGAGACGAATTTTCATAAAACAATAAAGTATATAAATAAACTGTACAAAGTCTGACCAATCATTGTTTGTACATGTAGCACAGACTAGGTAATTATTAGGTAATTGGACCAATAAGTATTGACACGAACAATGAACACCCGAAATAAACTATCATTTAATGGACTGCTATAGGATGAAATATTGAATAAATAAACAATTTGTATTAGTTTCTTCAACTGTAGGTATAAATTACAGAAACCGGAAAATTATGTATGAAGTAAATACGAGTGTGTTCTTTCACAATTACACTAATTGATCATTATATCCCCAATTATGTCAGAATAAAAAGGAATACCTAGTCATCATTTTTTACTACCTACTAATAATAAAGCAATTCTACATTCACCAAAAAATAAGAGGACAAAAATGCATTTCTTTGTTTGCAAAATGTTTTAATTATTATTGGTTGGATTGTTAAGAAATTATTGAGATACATAAAAAATTAGATTATTTAGAAAATACTACTAGAAATAAAAAAATACAAATTCAGTTAGATTGAAAAATTTGCCGTCTTTGGCAGCAAAAAAACCCTTTTTCCCCGATTTTCCCCCAGTGCTCCCCTTGGTACGTTCTTGAAACTGCAGACATAATACTCGAAACTAGTAACCCCAATTAATTCTGCTATACCAGTAGTAAATAAACACACGAAATTATTCTTGGATTAGCAAGTGCATACAAAATGCATGTATGTTATGTAATGTAACAACAAAAGACAAAAGAAGGTGAGTTGTAGGACGAACACTGAAAGCGATAATAAAATGAGACAGAAAATGAAACAATAATATTTTATTGTTGTACATTATTAATGGAGTAATGGTCCTTTATTTATTAACACCTATATATCCATTAATTAATTGCTTTTTCGACACAAAAATAGAGTAGATAAGCAATTTACTATAAACCACACTAACAAAACAATGACTAGAAAACAGATTCACAAAGAATTGATATAATAAGGCAAAACACATAATCATATATTCGACACGTGTATAAGAAAGAGGATTATTTGTAGGGATAGAATCTTTATAAATTATGGGTATTAACTATTAACATGGAGTATCTAGGATTCGAATCTGGAGAGGTGGGTAAATATAGTGTCGATATGTTGATACACCCTTGCCTTGGGTATTAATAAAGTTGAGAGGAATTGCAAATGAATGGTAAAATAGTCGTTTAATTGGCCAAAAGAAATTATTTTGAAAAAATAATTTTTGAATCTCTTTATTTTTAGGTAGTTTGTAACAATGTTTTCAGATTTTTATATGTTTTATACGTAACAAAACGTGTCTCATTGTACATTGTACCTATATATTATACTTTTTATACAGCGATTAGTGAAAGCTAGGTAAAACCATTAGAGGTTTACTTAGATCCTGGAGCTGGAAATCCATTATTTCGGAAAAGTTCTGTCAGATATATAGCGGAGTCTTTTGGCACCCGGGTTAAATTGGGATCCGAGAAATTGATGTAATTCACACCGAATCGTTGTCTACAAAGTAAAGAATCAAAGTTAAAGTCTGATTTCAAACCCTATAATAACTGAACATGATCTAATTTAATTAGATTTATGAAAATATCTTACGTGTATCCACGTGCCCATTCTAAGTTATCGATGAGAGACCAAGCTGTATAAGCTTTAACATTATTTCCGTCCAATTTGATAGCTTTAAGAACTTCGTTAGTATATCTCATGAAATAATTCACTCTTTGCGCATCCAGCAACCAATCATCTCCACGATCAGAGCAACCATTTTCCGTAATGTAAATGTCAGGACTTCCATACTCAGTGCTAATCCAGTTAAGAAGTCGTCTTAAGCCTGTAATCGTAGAAATATTTTAACGTATAATTTTATCCAGCAACATGTTAATACTTACAACCAAGGGCGTATCTATACGTGGTCTAACAGGGCTTAGCCCCCCCCCAGATTTCAAAAAAGGGGTTATTTGGCAAAATTTGCGGCCGTTGGCCTCTGAGCCCCCAAGACCACTCAAGCCCCCATTACAAATTCCCAATTACGCCCTTGCTTATAATAGATTACAAATGATTCGCAGAAAAATAAATACACACTAATTAATTGATAATGTAAACCATCAATAGAATTCGTTTACTAGATAAATGAATGAATGTGCAGTAAATAGTAAAAGTACTTACCCCATGGAACAACGCGAAGCCAGTTAGCGGCGGTTTCCGGCCAATCTGGATCAGCCCAACCGCCGGTGTTACTGTCACCATCAGCCCCAGGAGAACCTCCTTCAGTAATTACTACGTATCGAGTAGTATAATGATTCAAACCAAAGAAATCCAAAGTTCCTTAAAAGAATTTAACAAATTATATAATTTTTATTTTTTTAAAAAGATAAAGAGCAATGTTAAATATTTCGTGTGAGATTACCGTTAATAATCCAAGTCCAAGCAGCATCAGAATGAGGAAGCCTGGAAGAATTACGTCCTTCAGCTGCGCTTTTTTCGTCAACAAGTTGTCTCATGATTGGTGGGTACTCCCCACGGAAAAGAGGATTGGCAAACCAACCATACTAAATATTTCATAAACAATAAATCAATCAACATTAAAAACAGATAATACATACTAGTATGTAAATATATATTTGTACATGGATTACTTCAAAAAAATTGTAATAAAACTGTGTATAGGTATAAAATGATTGATAAGAAATTAATCCTAAATAATTAGTCAAATAATAGTATAGTTTAGTAGTAAGTCTTTAAGCGAATTTGAATACATGAAATTGCATTGCCCGTTCTGAAGCTTCCATATCATCAGGGTTATCTCTATCCATCGGTTCGAACCAATCTGTGTTCAATGTAATTCCAACTTTGCCTTGTTGACTTTGTTTAAACTCACTTTCATAAATTCGATAAGCCAACCCATGGGATTTGAGTAGAGTGTGACCGCATTGGTAACCTGCTTCTGCTGGTTCCCTAATTCCTGGTGCATGAGACTGAAAATTAAAATGGAACATGGTTATAAACATTTTATGACAAATCTTTTAATACATTTCATAATAATTTATTACACCGTTTTTTAGTGTAGTATTAAATTACTCCAGAAGCATATCCAAGCTGACAAAACACCCACGGTTCGTTGAATGTAATCCAGTACTTGACACGATCTCCAAAACTAGAAAAGGCTAATCCGGCGTAGTCAGCAAAGTGTTGAGCTAATTCTTCATTAGGCCATCCTCCTGAAATAAAAAATAGAACAATTTATTTTGAATTTATTACAACAGATTGGGTAAACATTAACATTACGGGTTAAAAATGTATTTTCAATAAGAATGATGTTAATAATTAATATCAATGCCCATACATACCTATATCCTGAAGAGCCTGAGGCAAATCCCAGTGGTATAAAGTCACCTATTTTTTGGCACAAATGCAAATACAGATTTTAAACGTGTGTAATATAAATACGTAAAAGATTATTTGTATAAAAATGATTGTTAAGTTAATTTTACGAGTAGATAAAGCGATAACATTATTTGACCGACCATTGGAATAATTCCATCAGCTAAAAGCGCATCGATAAGGTTGTTGTAATAATCAACTCCGTCTTGGTTAACTCCACCGGATAGTTTTCCAGTTGGAATCAATCTTGACCAACTCAAGCTACAATTTTTAAACTATTTTTAATATGCAACCTAAATTCATAATTTTACCATCAATTATATATACGCATTTAATGTGATGTATTATGTAATCTTACCTAAAACGGTAGAAGTCAGCCTGTAATTGTGGGAAAACCATTTGATTATTTAATTGATAATTAATTGGTTGATTGGTTTATTTTATATGATCAAAATGTGTATTTGACTTACGCCCATATTTTTCAGAAGCTGGACATAATCGTTATACTTGTGGTAAGAGTCGGCAGCAACATCTCCATTTTTCCCATCATCAATATTGCTGCCGTTATTAGCGTGGGTGAAAGTGTCCCAAATTTGTTCACCTTTCCCTGTTGTATGTAAGAATTTCACTCTAACAAGGTGATTAATGTAAGGTAACAAAAAAGGTAAGGAAAAAACAACTAATTATTTTACCGTTTAAATTCCATGCTCCTTCAATTTGATACGATGCAGTTGCCAAACCCCACAAGAAGTCATCCGGAAAATTATCGTAATAAAATTCGTCTCTCTCTGCATCATCTTTTGGTGAACGTTTAGGGACGCGAACATGACTGGGAGGACCTTCCTGTACAGGTCTATATTTTTGGAAACATTCACAAATATCCAGAACACAAACCAGAAAGAAGATACACAAAATTCCCTTTAAAATCATTTTCAAAAATTTAAAAATATACTTCAGCAAACACCACTGCACTCTTAAGTGGATATATATATGTGCCTTCAGAGAATGGAATAATCCATATTTGTAATTTTCTCGTTATCTGGTTTATAATCACTTGCTTCGTTAATAAGAGCAATGATAATTATTCGGTCTAACTAAGGCCGAATTAAAATTATCACCATAATAGTAAATAAAGTTTATTTAGAGTACGATTATATTATTAGTATTGATAAGTTACATGGTGAAAATGCGGATTATTTTGCCAAAGCCAAACTCTTTGTTATCATCTGTGTAGCCCAATCTATGCACGACCATGTTTAAAGGAATTTAAAGGTAATTAACGAGCAAGAGCTTATTTATAAGATGAAAAAATCTTCCCCAAAAAGGGGTCATAAATAAGCCATTTTTGATTTTTGTATATCCGACCCCCCAAATATTTTGAGCCCCATTTAAAATCCTAGATACGTCCTTGTTAATGAGTGTAAGTTTTGACGCGTACGGGTGACGACACGAGTAAACATTTTTGTTTATCTAACATGTTTATCATGTCTTCTAGGAGGTTAATTTAATTTTAATTACTAATTCATTACTATATGATTACATGTAATATAGGTTGATTAACTCGATCGGCGATCCGAAATGTTAGTGATTAATTTAATACTACTGAATGAAACCTTGAAAAATTGAAAGTTAATTTAAAAAAAATTAGAGAATGTAATTTAGTTTTCAACTAAAATATTTGTGTAACGAGTTTTATAATAATCTTTTAGGTGAGGATAAGATAAAGAAATAAATACGATTACCTATTATACTGATACTAAAATCAAAGAAATTAATTTTGCTTTAACTATAAAATATTTACTATATTTTTGTAAAAAACGATATAGTGATAGATGAGCTCATTAAATGCACATCAGAAAGATTCTCTCAGATCTGTATAAAAATTGCTTACAGAATTGGTGCTGCATCTGGTGAAACACTTCCACTAATGGAGAATGGGAGATCACTGATCAGGAAACATTTGCACTAATAGAGAATGAGAGATTATAACTGATCAGTCTAATGTTTGAATGTCTTTTGCTGCGCTTATTTCAGTCTGTGAATCTTCCTCAAATGGCCACGTCGTTCCATTGCCTCAATATTTGCAGAAATTATTGCATAATTCAGGAAACAATGATAAATCAAACAAGTTTTCTTCCGTTTCTTCCCCAAACAGAGCATCATTCGTACTTGAACTCCAACTCTTTTCAACTGAAAATTTTCATCCGTTAACAACACCACTTGTTGTCCAACTTACTAATTTCTTTTTCATATTATTCAGCCTTTGTGGCAGAAAGGGAAGCTTCACTTTTATGTCGATGCCTGTGACTATTTATTGCCTTTTGGATTTTTCACCTACAGGGAAGGGTTTAGTTCATTTATTAACGAACTGAACCAGCCTCTTGCTCCGTGTAAATCATCCCTTTGGTTTCAGCATCTGTTTCATCGTAGATAAAAACTTCGGGTTTCTGTGTTCGCTTTTGTCGCTGTTCCAATTTACCATAGAGGACTAATGAAAGCTATAAGCTTTTATAGTTGAGCTGTGCCAATTTACTGTCCACCTTTTCTTTTTCTGGGGTTGGAAACTTTCCTTTTGAATGGAGATCTACCTTTTCTGGGGTTGGAACTTTCCTTTGAATGGAGATCTATCTTTTCTGATGGGGTTGGAACTTTCCTTTGAATGGAGATCTACCTTTTCTGGGGTTGGAACTTCCCTTTGAATGGAGATCTCGTGACAAATGTCGTAACATTCGACGTAGCCTTCAGGATTCATAGCTGAATCTGCAGAGTAAACCAAAACAAATTTTTACATTTTTAAGGTTTTTTACTTTTCTTCTACTTCTACAGCATTTTTTCCAAAAACATACATTATGATAGAGCACACCTTTAGCTTCAAATGCATGAGAGGATTTTCAATTCGATTTTTCATTCCAGAGAAATTATCGAATAGCACTTAATACTGTGAGATTGGTAATACTTTGTAATTAGTAATAAATAAAATTATTATCAGTCGTTAAGTACAAATGAAATATGTACTCTAGGTCTCACTAATTCACTTATTTTTAAAATTGCGCTTTCGCTAAAAAAATCCGTGTCCTCCTCCCAATTCGGTTAATTGTTGTTGCAAATGCAACTACAAATGCACTTTTTTTGCGTAGTAGCCTTTTATCTTCTGCTCGTGAGCCCATACGTTGTTACGCCCTTGAGTGTAAAAATGAAGAAAAATAAATTTAGAACTAAATTACTTTTTCTGAACATATTAAAAAATAAAATGTTTTGCCTTTGTCATCTTATAATCTTATATTTTTATTTTCAGTTTATTGCCGCTGTGGAAATTGTGTACACCTTATTCCTCTTAATTAAAAGCAAGAGTTTGAACGATGAATGTCAACAGAGAAGAGATTAAACGGGCCTTGAAAGTGGCTCAAACGCGAACGGCCCAATGGGTTAACGATTCTTCAAATTCAACGATATCTGCTAGCAATCCTCTTAATTAAAAGCAAGACTTTGAACGATGAATGTCAACAGAAACGCGATCCTAAAGAGATTAAACGGGCCTTGAAAGTGGCTCAAACGCGAACGGCCCAATGGGTTAACGATTCTTCAAATTCAACGATATCTGCTAGCACCATTGAATTAACTGAAGAGTCTATAACTAAATGTCAAACATTAATTCCAATTCCAACTGCAGAGGAAGGAAAAACAGATAGTGTAAATGTAGGGGCACCTTTAATAAATGACTCTGCTGCAAGAAGCCAAATTATATAATTTTAGCCTCTTTTTTAAAAAATTCCAATAATATCTAGTGTAAGTTCACATAATCTGGGGGTGCTTGAGCACCCATAGCACCCCCCTGGCTACGGGCCTGTCTGCTAGTACCATTGAATTAACTGAAGAATCTATCACTAAATGTCAAACATTAATTCCAATTCCAACTGCAGAGGAAGGAAAAACAGATAGTGTAAATGTAGGGGCACCTTTAATAAATGACTCTGCTGCAGATATTGAATCTCTCTGCTAAATCCGAAACCAAAAAAGATTTGCATTCCGAACAATGATGAAAACCCTTTCTATAGAGTCGCATTGGTGTCGTATGACGATTATATTAATGGTAAATCAAAAATACCATTCATAGACTTTGCCTTACATTTACATTGCCTTTACTGTACCTTACAATAATTTACATACCACTACCCAGATAATTAATTAATTTAGAATTTTATTAAAGTATTATTATTTCTATTTTAAAATTTTAGGACTAATGTGGCAAATCTGACTGACTAGAAAACAGATTAACAAAGAATTGATATATATATATAATAAGGCAAAACACATAATCATATATTCGACACGTGTATAGGAAAGAGGATTATAATGTAGGATGTAGGGATAGAATCTTTATAAATTGTGGGTATTAACATGGAGTATCTATGATTTGAATCGGGAGGGGTAAATAGCGTTTTGAGGGGTGGCGGGTGGGCATATATTGTTCATATGTAGATACACCCTTGAATATTAATAAAGTTGAGATGAATTGCAAATGAATTGTAAAATAGTCGTTTATTTGGCCAACAGAAATTAATTTGAAAAAATAATTTTGGAATCTCTGTTTTTTGGTAGTTTATAACAATGTTTTCAGATTTTGATATTTTTTATACGTAACAAAACGTGTCTCATTGTACATTGTACCTATATATTACTTTTTAAACAGCGATTAGTGAAAGCTAGGTAAAACTATTAGAGGTTTACTTAGATCCTGGAGCTGGAAATCCATTATTTCGGAAAAGTTCTGTCAGATATATAGCGGAGTCTTTTGGCACCCTTGTTAAATTGGGGTCCGAAAAATTGACGTAATTTACACCGAATCGTTGTCTACAAAGTGAACAATGAAAGTTAAAGTCTGATTTCAAAACCTGTAATATATGAATACAATATATGAAGAAATTAGATTTATGAAAATAACTTACGTGTATCCAGCTGCCCATTCTAAGTTATCGATTAGAGACCAAGCTGTATAAGCTTTAACATTATTTCCGTCTATTTTGATAGCTTTAAGCACTTCGTTAATATATCTCATGTAATAATTCACTCTTTGCGCATCAAACAACCAATCATCTCCACGATCAGCACACCCATTTTCCGTAATGTAAATATCAGGATTCCCATACTCATTGCTAATCCAGTTAAGAAGTCGTCTTAAGCCTGTAATCATACACATATTTTTATCATATAATTTTATCCAACAACAATTTAATACTTGTATATAACAACAGATTACAAATGTTTCACAGAAAAAATAATACACCATGTTTTAAGCCTGTAATCATACAAACATTTTTTAATGCTTATAAATAACAGACTACAATTGATTACACCATGCCGTGATGAACACAGCAGCATAGTACTGAAAACAATCAGTAGAATTCGTTTATTAGATAAATGAATTTGCAGAAAATAGTAAGTACTTACCCCATGGAACAACGCGGAGCCAACCGGCGGCAGTCTCTGGCCAATCCGGATCAGCATATCCGCCGGTGTTTTTGTCACCATCATGCCCTGGAGGACCTCCGTCAGTAGGAAATACGTATTGAGTAGTATAATGATTCACACCAAGGAAATCCAAAGTTCCTTTAAAAAATGAATTTAAAAAATGAAACAAAAAATTTTTTTTTAAAAAGATAAAGAACAATATTAAATATTTCATGTGGGATTACCATTAATGATCCAAGTCCAAGCAGCATCAAAATGAGGAAGTCTAGAAGAATTACGTCCTTCAGCTGCGCTTTTTTCGTCAACAAGTTGTCTCATGATTGGTGGGTACTCCCCACGGAAAAGGGGATTAGCAAACCAACCATACTAAATATTCCATAAAAACAAATAAATCAACATTAAAAATAGATAACACATATTAGTATGCAAATATAATATGTGTTTGTGGTTCGTGGATCGCATCGCTTTAAAAAATGTATAGGTATAAAATGATTGATGAGAAATTAATCCTAAATAATGAGTGAAATATAGTTTAGTAGTAAGCTTTAAAGAGAGAGAATTAAAGAGAATATACGCACACTAAATTGCATTGCCCGTTCTGAAGCTGCCATATCATCAGGATTATCTCTATCACTTGGTTCTAACCAATCTGTGTTCAACGTAATTCCCACTTTGCCTTGTTGACTTTGTTTAAACTCACTTTCATAAATTCGATAAGCCAACCCATGCGATTTGAGTAGAGTGTGACCGCATTTGTAAGGTTCTTCTGCTGCATCACTAATTCCTGGTGCATGAGACTGAAAATTAAAATGGAACATGGTTATAAATATTAGAGGACTTTCTTCATGCATTTTATAATAATTTATTAATGCCTAGTGTAATATTAATTTACTCCATAAGCATATCCAAGCTGACAAAACACCCAAGGCTCATTGAATGTAATCCAGTACTTGACACGATCTCCAAAAGTAGAAAAGGCTAATCCGGCGTAGTCAGCAAAGTGTTGAGCTAACTCTTCATTAGGCCACCCTCCTAAAATAAAAAGTAGAACAATTTATTTTAAAATTACAGCAGATTGGGTGAACATTAACATTACGGGTTAAAAATGTGTTTCCAATAAGAATGATTTTAATTATAAACATTAATGCCCATACCTATATCCTGAAGAGCCTGAGGCAAATCCCAGTGATATAAAGTCACCTATTTTGTCAGAAATGCACACAGTTTTTAAATAGTGTATATAAATAGGCAAAATATTATTTATAAAAATGATAGTTAAGTCGGTTTTGTGAGTAAATAAAGCGTTGACATTATTTGGCTGACCATTGGAATGATTCCTTCAGCTAAAAGTGCATCGATAACGTTGTTATAATAATCCAATCCGTCTTGGTTAATTCCATCGGAAATTTTTCCTGTTGGAATCAATCGTGACCAACTCAAGCTACAATTTTTAAAGTATTTTTAATAATAACGGTACCACATAAATTCATAATTTTACTATCAATATCAATCATATAATATAGGTACATATTAAATTTAATGTCTACAGGGGCGTATCTAGAAATTTGTAATGAGGGGGCTAGAGCCGTCTGGGGGGGGGGGGGCTGAAACCCCAAAAAACAAATTTTGTCGAACAACCCCTTTTTTCCGGACTTTGTGGGAGAGGACTCAAACCCGGTGAGCCCATATGTAGATACGCCCTTGAATGTCATTGATTTTATGATGTAAATGTATTATGCAATTTTACCTAAAACGGTAGAAGTCAGCCTGTAATTGTGGGAAAATTAATGGATTATTTAATTGATAATTAATTGGTTGATGTGTTTATTTTATATTGTCAAAATGTGTTTTTGTCTTACGCCCATATTTTTCAGAAGCTGGACATCATCGTTATACTTGTGGTAAGAGTCGCAGGCAACATCTCCATTTTTCCCATCAGCAATATTGCTGCCGTTATTAACTTTGGTGAAAGCGTCCCAGATTTGTGCACCTTTCCCTGTATATCAATGTCGTAATCGTGAGGTGTTATTATATTTGTAATAAATTCTACAAGAGATTTTTTGAAAACTGAATTTCTTGATTTATGATTTCTTTACAAATGAAGAAACTGACGCGAATAATATTATTATAAATATTAATAATTAATTTCGGGTTAGCTATTAATTTAGCATTTTATGTGGGCATAAAGAATTGCATTTTTCCAAATAAAATGCAATTACGAAACCTGATCTTGGGTTTATCGAAAATTAATTAATTATTCATACGGGTTTTCTCAAATCAATATGACTGCATAGTAATCTTTACCAGTATTAGTACAAAAATAAAAAGTAACTAATTATTTTACCGTTTAAATTCCATGCTCCTTCAATTTGATACGACGCAGTTGCCAAACCCCACAAGAAGTCATCCGGAAAATTATCGTAATAAAATTCGTCTCTCTCTGCATCATCTTTTGGTGAACGTTTAGGGACTCGAATATGACTGGGAGGACCTTCAGGTACTGGTCTATATTTTTGGAAAGATTCACAAATATCCAGAACACAAACCAGAAGGAAGATACACAAAATTCCTTTTAAAATCATTTCAAAATTTTTTAAAATATACTTTAGCTTCAGTCTTAAGTGGAAATGTGCCTTCACAGAATGAAACAATCCATATTTATAATTTTCTGATTATCTGTTTTATAATCACTTGCTTCGTTAATAAGAGCAATGATAATTATTCGGTCTAACTAAGGTCGAATTAAAATTATCACTGTAACAGTAAATAAAGTTTATTTAGATTAGGATTATATTATTAGTGTTGATAAGTTACATGGTGAAAATACGGATTATTTTGCCAAAGCCAAACTCTTTGTTATCATCTGTTTAGCCCAATCTAAACACGACCATGTTTAAAGCAATTTAAAGGTAATTAATGAGCAAGAGCGTATTTATAAGATGAAAAAACCTTCCCCAGATTCCGAAAAAGGGGTCGTAAATGAGCTATTTTTGATTTTTGTACATCCGACCCCCAAATATTTCGAGCCACATTTCAAATCCTAGATACGTCCTTGTTAATGAGTGTAAGTTTTGACGCGTATGGGTGACGAGTAAACATTTTTATTTATCTAACATGTGTACCATATCTAGGAGGTTAATCTAATTTTTATTACTTATTACTAATTCATTACTATCATTACATGTAATATAGGTTGATTAACTCGATCGGCGATCCGAAATGTTAGTGATTAATTTAATACTACTGAAATCGTAAAACCTTGAATGCCTTGAAAAATTGAAAGTTAATTTTTAAAAAAATCCGAGAATGTAATTTAGTTTTAAACTAAAATATTTGTCTAACGAGTTTCAGAATAATCTTTTAGGTGAGGATAAGATAAAGAAATCAATAATATTACCTTACACTGATACTAAAATGAAAGAAATCAATTTTGCTTTAACTATAAAAATTTTACAATATTTTTGTAAAAAACGATATAGCGATAGATAGCTCATTAAATGCACAGAAAGATTTTCTCAGATCTGTATAAAAATTGCTTACAGAATTGGTGCCCTCCCAATTCGGTTGTTGTGGTTGTAACTACCTTCCCCCCTACAAATGTCATTATATTAGAGTAGCCTTTTACCTTCTGCTCTGTGATTAGTTATTGTAGAAATCATTTATAATTGTTTTGTCAATTTTACAAATCTGAAGACAAGCCCAAATCCCAAATCTTGCGTTTAGTACTAATAGTACTAATTAAAATATAAACACTCTTAATAGTTTAAACAATTGTTTCATTTTCAGTCAAATGTTAAATGTTCTCAGGGACGTATCTAGAAATTTGTACTGTGGGGCCGAGTCGTCTGGGGGGGCCCAAAGCCCAAAAAACGTCAAAATTAGGCATCCAACATTTTAATGCATTTTTTTCGAAATTGATGAGATAATTAAGTACTGTCAAGTCACAGATATTGTGATTCCCATTGGGGTTTGGCTGTACTTTGGAGTAAAGTTCCAGCAAAACTGCTGAAACTTTCGGCATATTTACTTATTCATCATCCGCTTTAAAACTTGCTAGCGAAATAATAATACTTATAAAAACCATTATGTAAAAAATGTAAAAACTTTAACTATATTTCAATTACAAATGAAATTATTACTAAAAATTAATTCCATTTACCTACCAATTACCCAACACAAAAATATTTTTCTAATGACCTTAATCTAAATCTCTTCGTTCATGAGGGGAAAATAATTGCATGGTATACACGTATGACGTCAGCATCTGGGACAATGGCTTTATTAGTTATTAAAGGTGAAATTTTATTACTATTTCCTTGGCTTGGTAAAATATACTATGCAATGGATTAAAACTCTTCTGTGCCAATCATTTAGGATTAAATTCCTATTCGCTGAAAAACTCCGAATTTTCTATTTATTTCTGAATCTCGAAAACCTTCATTTACATTTCACTTCTTCACGATTTGCGTCATACAAAAAGGTCAAAGCATGAATCATTTGCAAGCAAAGATGCATTTATTTGCATTATACTCACAAGGAAAAAGAAACCTGTTGAATAATATAATACTGTGTCTATACTGTATTTTTTATGCGCCGAAATTCTTGATTAAATTCTTTGCTGTATATAAATATTAGCTTCGAATGTTGAGATTGTTTAGTACGAAACGTTAAACGGTATTTTTTAGTACTATATTCGTTTTGCCTTTTCTAAAAATATATGAAAGAATAGCATTATATTTTGGGTGTGTCTCGTATTCTGTATATAGTGAATATAATTTTATACGACCGTGTCTGATCTTATACGTGTGACGTGATATGAGAATTCTGAGCAGACTGAGCACCTACTTTTGAGCTGAAGGTGAATAGATCGATATAAAGGATTTTGCTACTGAATCATCCGGTTTTTAGCAGCGGAACTCGAAGATATAAATACTCGTGTACTCTTTCACACCGAAAATCGTGTACATTTTATAATTTTTTTAGAAGAAACAGTAAAAAGGTTACATTTCAGTTTCTGTTATTGTAACATGTAACGGAGAGGAGTTTAGCATTTCATATTTCATACTATTCATACAATGAAATGTGTCAACACTTCTTATAAAAAATAAGTACCATTTGGGAGGAAATTCGTTACCCCATAAGATTTACAATTGATTTGGATTTCAGATATTATATATACTTGGCCAATTTGATTTGACAATTAATTTGATCCGAATCCCCATCAACATTAGCCCAATTTTATGTCTCTGAAATTTTTCACACGATCTGACGATATCGACCACTTTTTTTTCAGACGTTCCTGCCAAGCTTACATTGTAAGTTAAAAAATTAGATCCGAATTTTGTCACTATATAAAAGAGCTTCTCTTAAAATGGCTATTACATTTTGTATGAGTGTGAACAAGGGCGTATCTAGAAATTTGTAATGGGGGGGGCTCAAGCC
>JABASD010002431.1:0-26829 GCA_019776165.1 Pogonognathellus flavescens
AATTTGAAAGAAATCGGCCGAAAACTGTGGCCTGTAGGCGGAGACGCAGAATAGTTCAGAATACATAGGAAGTGTATGGACCGGAACGGGGCATTGTGCGACTATAAGCCTAGCCTTAATCCGGCAACTTATTCCAGAAGAGGATTTGACTATGAATAATTACAACCGTATCTTTTATTGTAGAAGTTTCATGTAGGTATAAAATTTATTTCAATATACATGAGACTAGTTAGGCACTCTTTTGAACGGTCATTTTTTGAATCTTTTATAAATGATTTCCATTATCATACAACGCAGACACGCCTACTTTTGTCATTTATTGTTAGTTATGCTCTCTCGGTGAGTGATATAAATATTGAATGTAAGTCACTGAAGAAAGTAAATCGAATATGCATAATACAGTAGATAGATAAGTATATCTGACCATTTCTACACACTTACATGCTAATAGCATTTAACATTACTACAGCTACAATATCAGCATGTATTTCTTTGTCAGCAATGTCACAACCACTTCATGTCTTCTCACTGAGATGATCATAAAACCGTACGAATGTCACGGTGAACATAACAAGGTGTCATGTAACAACACGTGTGGAAGCGAAGCGAAAGGTGTCTATATTCTGAGTACACCCAAGTTTTAAAGTGAGTCATTATTTTAAAAACCTGATAAATGTTAAAACCTATGTACTTTTCAATCAGCTTTTCTTCATCAATTAACAAGAATTACCACCCTAGATCTCACGATTTCTAACTAAACACAATTTTGAATTTTACTCTTACTGAGTTTTACCTTTTTAGGCTTACTAAGATTTCAATAAGCGACAAAAATGTAAATTTTGGAGTAAAACGGACTAGGTGAATATGTATTCACATTGCTTCATGACATTTTTTAGTTGATATTGACTTTTTAACCTTTTCCGTTGTTTTAAAGTAGATTATTTAGCGATTCAGCGAAGTTTAAATACAAGTGAATAAAAATTTTATGATGAAGTGAATTCGATTCTCCGTTCCAACTGTTTCATGATATGTTTAATGTAACTCTGTGCTTACAGTTACATTGTGTATTGAAAGCATGACTAATAATTGTATGGCGATTGAAAGAATGGGGAGATTTATGTATGCGGATAAAATATTTAAGATTGTTTCTTTACTACACACTAGAAGAACATAAACGCTAACATTTTACTGGATCATATAGAGTCACTTCATATAAAATATTATATCATATTGTAGAATATCTTATAGTAAACTGTACAGCTTCGTCTGGAAAAACTTTGTAGCAAACCAATCATTTTTTCTTGAACCATTAATATATTTGAGGTTAAAGGGGATCATAAGCTCACTCCGAAGCTCTATGACCTAGAAGTGCAGAAAAACTCCAACAGAAAACTTAGCAATGAATAGTAAACACTATTTTCTGTTTAATAAACGTCACGAAGAGCAAATAAGAAATAGAATTGTATGTGCAACATAAATATTATACCCTCCAACTGTGCACTGACTATCTGGATTTCATACCTTACATTCTTGGAGCTTCTTTTCTTCGACCACAGTTGAGTTGTTTCAAATTGAAGGCAAACGAAGCCTCTACGGTTACTTATACTTAAAGGTAGTCATACAAACACGCACATTACGTTCATTTAGAAATCTAGGCACTTGGACATAGACACCTTTCTGCTTGGTATAATTTCATTACGCACAATGAAGAAACATATAAATCTCAACGGAAAACGGCTTTGCGTAAAAAATCTTATCTGCTGAAGCTACAGCTATCTATATGTAATTCTTACATAACATTTTCAGCATGAAGCTTCCATTTTTTTCTGTAAGGTATATAGTAATATCTTGAATGTTGAATGAAAAGAATAAAAGGTACTGGGGAGAAAAAACACAAAACTCTTATCTCGCTCGTATAAATGTGTTTTAATATAAGTCATTTCGTGTAAGTTCCCATAAAGTATAATCATTCTATCAATCGCCTTACGTCTACGCACAAGAAAAGAACTAAACTAGACACATTGCAGACAAACGATTCTCAGCTTTGTATTCTCCAGTTTTGAAGGTGATGGTTGTAGCATACAGTACACGTACTCTATATCATGAAATCTTTGCTTAGAATGATTCCTGCACTATAATTTTCAGAGCCACTTTCAGTAACCCAACATACTTTTTGCATGCAAAGAGTATATAATCATTTACTCGTTATGAAATCTTCCGTAGGTATAAAAAGAATGTTAAAGAATCAGTAATGCTTGCCATAATATTTAGTAGAATTGCATTATTTGTTGCTTTTTACCACATATGGAGTTTGTATGGATATAGGTAAAAATAATAATATAACTGCTTCCACAAGGTGGAATGGCATAACTAATTCTATCTGTCTGTGTGTGTGGGTCCACAGTCCACACTCATTTCTCTTCCGTGAGTCAAATAATTTCGTTACAAAAACTTTTTCGTGTAAAAATATAATTTAAGGCAATGTATAAGGTATGAATCATGAATTGTATACGTATGTAAATAATTGCTAATGATCTCTTACGTAAAAGAATTATTATTGTGTTTGTCTTGTGTATTCTATTGTTCTATATGTCCGGGCATGAAATATTAGTGGATCCTACCGCCAAAAACTTTTGGGAATCAGTCAAAAAAATCAATATTTTTATGAATACTTCGATTTTTGTTGTTGCACGAATTTTTAGCGCATTAGTCTTAGCGTTAGTATATTATGTATGTAAATGAACGCCCAAGTGCATATTTTTATCACCTAAAATGAATTCACTTTTGTATAATCATGTTTATTATTCATTACTGCAAAAAGTTGTTGAAGGGAGAGCATATTGTTGGAGCCATCAATTTTACACACTTAACTGCAAATATAAATATAGGACCTGCTTTGTATACACCAAAATGAATTTTATATCACAGATTGATAATAATAGTAATATACCTGATGTCCTTAAGCCACAACTCACGATCAAAAAGATTTCATGGATAATGCAAAGGCATAGCGCGGTCAATAAAGAGCTTGAATAAATTAACATATTTCTAAATACATATGATACGACGAGTCTTTTGTGGTTATGTAACATCAGCATCCTATCTGTAATCGCCAAAGTCTACCCTTAATTCCATGTGAGCTACCAGAGAGAAAAGAAACTTGTACATTCACATTTGCTTGAATAGAAAAGGTATTCATTATAATACGCACTCAACTCACTTAAGAATAAGAAACACACTCATTTCATGCATAGCAGTTCACACGAAATCTTCCTTTGGTGCTGGAGACGGAAACGAACGAAAACAGGTTTCTTTTCCTGACAAGTGCGTATGTATATACTTTTGCTTGAGTTTTTGCTATACTACTACTTGTTGAATAATATACTCACCAACTGCTTACTCACTACGCAAATTCTACTACAAGAGAAAGTGAGTAAAATAAGCAATTTTACAATGGCCAGACTCTTTTGGTAATAACATTGAATTATATAACCATTGAAAACGTGGCTTTCAATTTACTGCACGTACAACTGAACAGTTCAACCTTGAAATTTAAGGGGCTGCTTTGCCAAACTCGATCTTGTAATTCATTTAGTTGCCTATGGTAAGCCTAATCACTAATGGTAGCTTCCTAATGAATAATGGGAGTGAAGGACGACTATCCAGCAATTCGATTTCGTCGAATTACTTTTTATTATAGCCTTGTCTACTATAACAGAGACTAACAGAGTTATATAAGGGAATTTAGTAATGGGTGGGTCATACAGTAATTACAAAGGAAATTGATTCCTATCTGCCACTATCTCTGTGGCTTGCTAAATGGGTTCGGCTTACATTACTTAATACAAAGGCAAGTCAAATGAACTAATTTGTCTTTTCTGGATTAATAAATTTAAATAAAAAGACTATTAAAATTATTAAAATGTTCTGCATGAACTACATTCTATTAACCCATTAAGTGTAACTTATACTTAAAAATAATTTGAAATTATTCTTGCATTTTTACTGTTATACTATGTACCATACACTGTACAGAAAAGGTAATATTCATTTTTCTATGCAGTAGCAATTTTTCATCATATGACTTTTGATCGACGTTTACTGATGCTAAATAGTGATGGATTGTCATTGTACAAGAAAGAGGATTAAAATGTCCAAGGGAGATTTTGTACTCATTCAAATGTCCAAGATTTGTCCAAAACCATCAATCAATAATAATGTTCTATAGATACATGAGGTTATAAGCTTCAACTTCGGATAAGGACTCTTAACTTCCATTACTTCTATATGTACTCTGAACGTTAAAATATGATAATGATAATGTCTGTATTAAAAAACTCTAGTAACATTGTTTGTCGTCGTTTTTTATTCAGCAGAATAAATGAGTTCTTGGTTTGTAAACTCAATCACTACTACCACCAGATTTACTTCTGTTATATAAGAAGGTGTTTTTGCCACAACATAATATACTCCTGCACTCTTTACAATTACTAGCACCACTAACAAGCATATAAAGTTCCAGAGAAGGATTGCTAAAAACTATCTGTTTATAATATGTATATGTCTGCCTTGAGTCTTGAAATGTTAATTATGAACATGAGATTGCATTAAGTCAATAAATGTAAAGACGTGAGTGTAGTAGATTACCTGTAGCCTGGAACATATATTATTTATATTATTGTTTCTCTTGTCCATTCTTTGCACAGCCAATGTGTTTGGGGTTACTTGAACTTTCTGAAATGTATCAGTTGTACGCAGCACCGCAGTAGTGTATAATATGCCTGTCAGAGAATCTAAGATCATACCCCAGCAATGTATGACAGTATTAAAATGTGAGTGTTATGCAATAGAAGAAAAAAATCTACGAAAGAAATAACAATAGTACCTAGTTATAATTAAGTAGCAGTTATACACTCAAATATGACGCACATAAGGTACCTGTTATATGTATTTATGTAGGACGTGTCTCGTTTGGTCTTTGTTACAAAAACCGATGACCTTGTGAGTTTATATAACAATCTTGCACCACCTTAATCATCTTTACAAACCTGAAACTTACATAACATGCGAGTCTGTTGAACATCTTTACTTGGACTACTTTTAAATAAGTAGGCAGTAGTTATGCAATATGTATCCCACCAAAAACTAACAATAAGAGAAATAGTTTCTTTACTGGTTATCATTGATTTATACTATGCCTGAGACCGCAAAAACGATGGGTTGCAAAAAGCAACTGAATTTAGTTAGATGAACCACATATCTATCTTGTGTACATAAAATCCACATTATTTTACAGATAATGCAATCCATAAACACATTACTAACAATACTACAACAAAGCATAACATGCATAGCGTCTTCTCCTTAATCATTGCACTTACCCGTCCGTTCCATTACAATCTCCTCCCATGCACCTGCCAGAGTTTTTTATTTGCATTGCACTAAATACAGATATAATGAGATGTAACAAATAAATTATCACGCGAGATGCATACACATAGTACATGTATCCGTTCAATTGATGACACCGCGGCATTTCTTCATTTCATGTTTTTATCTGAATATACTTTTTTATTTTTAAATCAACATTCATAGATATGTACTACAAGATATAAGTATAGCTATAGTCTATAGTGAACAAAGTACCGACACATAACTTTTCATGTTACACAATTACACATGCATTAAAATATAAGTAGGTATGTCTACTGTGGTAAAGATTAATTGTTGTCTTGAAAGGATGTAATATTTCCATCTCACTTTGGAGTATGGGTGACTGAACAGTAGCTGCCGAGTTTCTTCGGTTAAATTCGTTACATTTAATTGTTAAGCGATGAATACAAATGAATTCACTGTGTAATTCTGTAGATTAACCTTCATTTGACTAATATGACTAGCACTACTGCTATTAAGTAATTTAAGATGAAATTTTTTTAGAATTTTAGTAAAGGTGGTAATAATAATATCATTTTAACATCCACATTCTCATGTTTACACTTAACTTGGCACAAAAATAATGATCGGTAAAATATTTGTGACACGCTATTTGTTCCTTCATTACATGTATTCTACTACATACTGGTATAGCTACAACTCTTAGTCCATCGTTTAATGAACAATTATTCTGTAATTGAGTTACAGTATGTTAAATAACTCATTTTCATCTCATGGTTCATGTAAGACATTTAATATTTCTAACTAACTTAGTAATTCAATATTAAACGAAGGAGGAGTTGTGAAAGGCAGTGTTTAATTCCATTTTTCATTTGCATGTCATTTGCCATTAGTCAAATTTTTGCTTGGGATTTGTCATAAATTAATGTATGCATGTGTGAGCACTGGTTTCTGAATATTAACAAGGTTGCGTGTACATATTCTACATATATACGCAGCAAGAACTAAGAACACACAATGTCACCATACTTTTATGAATTATTAAGTAGTTCGTCTCATGAAAGGATTATGTGTGTAAACCACACACACACAAACACTTTTCAACTGTCACTCTTAGGGTCTTAGGTTTTTGCAAATGACATTTTTGTGGTATGACTTGTACATATTTAGTTTTTACGGTAAGTTTTCGACAGCAGGGCTAGAAAAGCGAGGAGACGATATCCGACCATCAGGAAGACCAAAGCAATGATGTCGAAGGTGAAGTTTGACTAAAAAACAAAATTTAAACACAGCAGGTAACTAATATGAATTATTACTCCTTAAGTAAACATTACATAAACATTCTGCTTCATTAGTTTAGTGACATAATTGAACATGAATTGGAGCCTACCATGTATAGTACATTCAGAAAACTACTTTATGTCAAAATCGGGTGGGCGTAATGTGCAAGTCTACTAGAATCGACTTTTCATGTGGAAAAGTAGGAAAAGATATATGATATTTTAGATTGAAGTGTCAAATCGAAGCGCATCAACAAAATAGTGAAAGAAACTTGCTGGGAGATTGGGTGTGGCGGAGTCTGTGCCAACGGCAGCATGTTTTAAAACGTGTTATTATTATGTAATGTGTCTTGCTTTGTTAAAGGGTGAATTGATTCTGGAACTTGGTGCGTAAACAAACTAAAGTGCTACCAGACTCTGCACTCGTTCTACTTAAATATTCAAGAACTGGCTGCTATACAGGACAGCTAACATTTCATTTTACTACTTTGCATTTTTCCTTTTACTTTAATGTCACTTTAAGGAAGAACACTTATTAAAGTGTATCCAGAATCCAGATAGTATAAGAAGATACATGTTTAATAAATACTACTCTCAAATCTTGTATGCGAAAGTTGTACAAAAGGATAAACTGTAGGTACATAAACTAGGAAGGTACCTAACAGAGGTATGTTTATAAATTACCACTGACTCGACTTACTGTATGTGCAATTGACATCTATGTACTTGTATGTGCAAAATATTTTATATTGTGAAACTATAGACATAGCGAGATAAACTGTTTTATAAGCGATACTCAATTCTAGTTCATAACACATACTAATAACAATAACTAAACAGGGGCATTGTAAAAAGATAGCGCGGTAGCACTAGCATGGTGTTTAACAAGGGTGCGTATAGATAAGAATATTTAGGAGACAGAAAACTAAGATATGGTCTCCTGCTATTCTCAAGAGAGTAACAGTAGGAATTACTAAGAAGGTGAATTTCTTACCGGATGAAAGTCTAGAACATCAAGAACTACGGCTCCACTTCTTGGACAATTTTGTTCGGATCGATTGCATTCGATTGTTTCTATCCCATCCCATTGGTTGATGGATAAAGATTCATTACCGTACAAGAACCAAGATAAATACTTCAGCCATACCAGAAATTCAGGAACAGACCTATATTATATTAAAAATGAAAACATTGAAAAATATATTCTTATAGAATCGCATGTTGGGGTCGAGAATTCCTTCAACATAATCATCATTTCCTTTATGCACCAGCAAAACTTACGGAAAAAAATTCCAGCTTCCAGTTACAATTATGTTATGCGTTTCTCAATATAGATTATGTAATAGACCTACGCATAATAATTTTCAAGTTTGTATACCAGTTTTGCAGGAAATATTCCACACATGAAGAGGTGTGGAATCTTCAGGCTGTGTCTATCATTAAATTCAAAAATGCAATGACCACAACAAGGATTGAGGAAAATACCCAACCTCACATACTCCTGACTGGATAGAAATATGGATATGAGATATCAGCGGTGGGTAAAGAAATCGTTAAATTGAAATTCCTTATACATACATGCATAGGGCTGTCCCTTCAAAAACTAAAAACTTGGCTACGTACGACCAAAAAACTATGCAGCTTATGCAAACTTCGTGTGTGCAATATAACTATAAAAGTGACAGACAGTTACAGACGCATTTCACGTTTGTTGTTCCTACTTCAAAATCAACTCGTCATTATGTGTGAACCATGATGGAGAATAGTTAATATTTTAATCAAAGAGATGTACTCCGGTAAAAAACTGGTTTTGTTAATTTATGCTAGGGTATTATTATTTGCAATGTAGCTCACTTACATGAGGCATTTATGTGCTATTTGTTTGTAATAATAATAAATCCTTTTCGTTAATTGCACTAAGTGAATTGAAAAAATGTAGGATCTAATTCCTTGGCTGGATATTATTATTTTAAAGTAAAAGCTTCCTTTGCTGTTATTAACATTGCATGATTCTGCCAACCTTAATTAACAGAGTTACTTCTGTACAGTGTTCTCATGAAAAATGAAATATGCCACACACGCAAAGAACATTTTCCTTTCATTCAACCATCCCTACTCCTTAAATCTACTAACAAATGCATTATTAACGTACTGTCCCATGAAATCGAAATTTCGTACAAACAAACCCTATAATTTGTTATTATTCAAATAGACTTATCATTAAAAAGCATTCACGCATCTCAAAGGTGCATAAACTGGAGAAAATATTTTATAATGATACGCACAACAAGGTCGAATGAGAACTTACCCTTTGTTGAGAAAAAATCCACCGAAGAGCATAAACCTGTGCGTGATAAGAATAACAAATCGTTTAGACATATGACAATTGACAAATGCGTTGCCCGACATGACAATATGTGACTCACATGGGATTATGTATTGTAAAAATTAGAAACGTACGGTATTATGAATGGTGGAGCTATAGATAGTGCCATGGTTGTTGAAGTACTGATACAGGATATCAAGTAGCCTGCAAATCGTAAGAGGAAGATCATTTAAGATCTCTGAGTGAGTACAATATGCTTACTAGTTATAACAAATTCATATGTCATTCAAAAATGCCCGAATTAGAAATATTTACCGAAAGAACAGGCGACATTGGAAACCAGAACGACGATCCCACATGTTACAAGGAAGCGTTGAAACTCTGGGTTAAATCCTACCATGTAGTAGCAAATGCTTGTGAACACAATTGGAAATCCTACGTAGAGAGGAAGCTCAGCTAAAGTTTTCGATAAAAAGTACACGTCCGTTCTGTACATTCCATTGAAATGTTCCCGTAGAAAAATTGGCACTTCTGAGCAAAATACCTAAATGGGCAAATTAATTAGCAAAATACTTTTTCTATAGTTTGAGTACACTACACAGTGTGAAATAGTATCATTCTCACAAATGCTGCATTTTGCTGCAAAGTGTACGTGTTAATTAGTTATGTGATGTGTGTGAGAGCAAAAAAAAAAGTTTTAAAATTAAGAATCTAATTGAAAAAGGTCTTACTTTAAAATGATACTAAAAGATTAAATGAATTCTCCCACGCATCTTACAGTGGTGAGAATTTATTTGTGCACATAATAAAATGCAACCTACTTTATTGTAAGTCACAATTAGCAACCTATAATACTGACCATGTTCTCCTAGTTTCTTTAGGTTGCAATCTCCTAAAGCTGAACATACAAAAATGCTAGACACTTACCAATCTACTATGCAATCAGACTTAAGAAGGTATCTGGTATATAGTCGTCGCGACAGAAGCAGGATTAAAAATATCATGTACGCACACAAAAGGATATTCCCAACATATTTGGTTATAAATTAGTGAACTTGTCTCAAGGTAAAGAAAAGTGTTTACTTTTATAAAAATGTGACTCCAGTACCGATGTAATTACATAAGACCTGATAGTTTCAAAGTTTAAATAGCAAGAAACTACTACTCTTCTCTATAAAAATATGCAAACAAGTTGACGAACTACTCACTATAGTACAAGGAAAAAAGCAAACTAACTGGTACTATTTAGATGACTCGTATTGATTAGCGCATTCTTCAATATGCTCAATCGAACGTAGTTCGATGAAAGGCGAAGTGCATTTTCTATATCTTACTTTTGAAAATGAACCGTAAAAGTAATCAATTACATATGCAATTGCAGCTGAAGCTGTTAGCATTGCATGTTATCTTACTACACACAATTATTTATCTTTAATTAAGCACTGGAAGACTACCTAAGTATCTATGTACCATGTTAGCTAGTAAATATCTAAGACCATTTTCCCACTTTTTTTAGAAGTGATTATGATTGCTTAAAATTCGCGAAGATTTGCGACTTAAATGCTTATACCGACACAAATACTTGCAAATTGTTACAAATTCTCAACATTTGAACAATCGCATTCAACAAAAATACTGTTGAGACGTAAGTAGAAAAATTGGAGTTAAAAATTACAGGAACATCATTAGCAACTTTTAGTAAGAAGTGTACAATTACCCTAACTTGCATTTAAGTTTCAAACTAAGCCAATTTAATTACGATTAATTCAGATTACCCGAATCTTGAATGGGGTACTTCACTCATACGTTAATTTCCAACCCTTTTAACGAAAACAAGTCTACTTACTTAGAAATAAGATTAGGTACTTACGTTTACAACACCGAAGATATTCTGAAAGGTCATATTAGTAAGGAAGAGAAATAAAGCTCCATTGATATTCATCACTCCATCCTGGTTTAATTCTTGTCCATAAAATATAATTCCCAGTAAAAAAGACACCACCTGTGGTTTGACAGTGGTATCGAGACATCCAAAGATTTAATATGTCATTTTTATACCAAACCTGTCTAATAAAATGATTTTTCAGAATTGGATTCATACCACAGTTTGGAGAACACGAACTTTGAGAATCATGGGTTCCTTTACCACGGACATCCATGAACGCCATAAAACTGCTCGAAATTGGGCTGACCAAGAAGCTTTGTATGGGGAACGGTTTTTAAGGGATGATTGCATTTTTAAAAACTCAGCACTATGAGTTGCACTTTCATGAGTAAGATGCTATAACAATATTCATCAACCCATTACATAGAACAACTATTAAATGTTATCTAACATTCGTATGTAATATTGCAAAGTGCATTTCAATTACCATTATTTTATGTGCAGCTTCACTATTTTCATATGAATCACAAATGTGTTTTACAGATTTCCTACATAGTTCTTCATTTCCAGGTTGAATGGCTAGTGTTTGTATAAAGAAATCGGCAGGATTGAAATTCGGTGGACAAGGAAATCCGTGTCTAAAAGTAATTCAATCGTAGAACAATTAGCATCAGCTTTATATGGTACCCTAAACTCTCATTTATTTTTACTTTTAAACCCTGTTAGTTATATGCATATGACAAGTGCAGACAAACAGAGCGACAGTTGTCATTATGACGTTAGGATCGTAGCACACACCAGGATGTACCCTTGAAAGTTTCATGTACTTTACAAATTTGATTTGAATTTCACAAAAATGAGATTTCCAATAACCTAAATTATGAAATGCAAACAAAGCAATCAAACTACCATTTTAATATTCATGAATTCGTAATCGTGAAGAATCGTGTGTATCCTGGATCACACAATGTGTGGAAAAAACTGAATTTCGTGAATTTATTCTATCTACCAAAAGCACATGCACAGATATCAGATCTTCGCAGCAGGAATATCACATTTTATTTCACCATAAAAGTCATTCACGATGTTTGAAGAGTCAACATTGCATATGCAAGATAACTGGTATATTGCTATATAATTTACCATCGCTCGCTCTCACATTATGGTATTGTATTCCCAATGCTCCTAAGTACATAAGTATAATCTGTAACATGCGACTTAAGGGCAACCATGCAACAAACCGCAAGTAAGTAAATAGTGCAATGAATTAGATTTTTGTTGAACTATTCATCAATGCGTGAAAACCTCAGTCTATAAATTCAAGCAAGCTGGAATGTAAGTAGCAGAATAAAGAGTAGTAGTAGTAGCAGACTTACTCTTTGAACACAGAAACAGCATCCTTTGCGTCACCAAGATAAGCAGTTCGTCCTTCCGCCATGAGAAGAATACGATCAAACATAGCGTAGACTTCTGAAGAAGGTTGATGTATGGTGCACACAATCGTCTTGCCTTTACAAGCCATTTCTTTCAATACTGCTACAACATTTTGTGCCATGTAAGAATCCAGACCTGAAGTGGGCTCGTCACAGAACATCAGAGGAGGATCCGTGAGAACCTATGCAATATATTCCAGTATCATAATATCTTGAATCTTGATGTACCTATATGTATGTTTGTGTACACACCATATACTGTATACATATCCTGCGCAAATAATCCCCGACTTCTTTTTACACGTAGGTACACCCTTAGTATTGTTAAGTACTTAAGTTAACCAGGTGTAAAAACTGGGTAGGTATAAATTGACATGCTAAATTATATTAATATAAATTAATGTATTACATTGTTGTGGGTTTATAATAATAAGTAAACCAGTTTATACAATTGCGGTTTTTCTGTAGCTTCTTATACAAATATAGGCACACGTTTTACACGTTTAGATATTTGACACATGGAAATGTCTCATTGTTTGATAAGTGACTCGAAGACAGTCTAATGTCAGTTTATCCATCTGCTAGTGTTCAAAATGAAATAAACTTGTTTGTTCTACAGTTCTACTAAGTAATCTATGAAATGAAATGTATGTATGAAATGATTTTCTGTGTGTTTTAAACTTAACTTTACATAATAAGCAATTAATACATAATTGTTTGCTTACCTCAGATGCAAAAGCCAATCTCTTCATTTCTCCCCCAGAGATTCCTTTAAGTCTTCCAGGCACTCCTATTAAAGTATCCGCACATTTTACGAGCCCCAACTGAAAAAGCAATTAACAATAAAGACATCTTTTTATTCATATTATGCATATTATATGCCAAATATTTGACTTATTGCTGCGTTTGCGTTTGGCATATAACTTGTGTTTTTTTGTTATGGTTCTGGAATCTGGACGTGCGACGTGGTGAATTTCTTTAGTTGTATAACAATTTCATGAGATTGATTTTTTTCAACAAGGCCACACTGAACATAACAAGTAGTCATTCTGTATAGAACGGAAAGTGCTACAGCCCCTAAGGGTTTATATACAGATTGAAACCAAACACTGCGAACACTGAATTGCTGATACATACAAATGCATTACTTATTTTACTGTTTACAGAATGAAGATAAGCATGAGAATAAATCGTGCAGTACTAGTTTAAAGAAAGAAAAGGTTTTTATAGAAGTTTACATCTCCAAGATCTCACCTCTTGAATAACTTGTTCAACGCGTATCATTCTTTGCTTATGAGGAATGTGTCTGTGCATCCGAACCAACGCTTGAAAAACCAAGTGCTCTCTGACAGTTAGAAGTCCTATGAAGAGATCGTCTTGTTGGACGTAGGCTGACAAAGACGTCATCATGTCAGGGTCCATTGGAACACCATTAACAATCCTCTCCCCACTCACTCGCAGTTTTCCAGTGTTGCGATACGTCATTACATTTAGTAAAGTTGTTTTCCCTGCACCACTAGCACCAAGAATCTGTTTGAAATGATAAAGGCAAAATGTGGGTTCGCATTACAATCACATTTTAAAATTTGCACATTACATTATATTGGAATAAAATTCAAAAATACTTACAGCAAGCAATTCCCCTGGATGGACAGCCCCTGATACTATTTAAAAAACAATACCAACAAATTTAACCCTGTAAAATATTGATCTGCCCACTATACATGATATAATTTCAGGAGCTGGGTAATTAATAAGTAGAGCAACCCAAAAGTTAAATTAACAATGAGAAACATCAATAATCTTACCATTGTTAAGTATTTGTTTCGACTCAGCCCCATTCTTTTTCCCAAAACATGACCAGCCTTTGCCTTTCTCAACATCAACCGAATCCGCTTTACGATCTTTACCTACCCATACATTGATGTTTTTCCATGCGTATGTGATGGGTTCTGAGCGGACGATGTCATATATGTTTGAAGAACTCGAGTCGTCACTCTGTCCAGCGAACACGGGGTCAAATGAACCCTAAGTGCAAAATCATGTTCATTATATAAAAGAGAATTAAATTTTTACATTTTACCCCATATTGCCTGATTAATAGGGTGCTAAATTAACGGAGTGACTAAATAACAATAGAGTGAAGAATTCCATGCTTGTCACATTATGTATGCAGTTTCAGATACTATAGGTACAGCATGACAAATTAATAGTAATTACTACACCTATATCTGTGTGCAGAAAGTTCCTAAGAATGAATTGTTAAAGAAAGCGGCTTTTTATGATGATAAAGCAGCATCATAAAAATTCATGGGAGGCTTACAGAATATTGTCTTTCATTGCATCTTACATAAAACCAAATTGGTGAGGAATGCAGCTACCAGAAACTTACTATGTACCATTACACGTGGCCCGCCCGGTGTCCGGTTGACGTACGCAGTAATAATAACAATAATACCTACACAAGCATGTGCGTGACTTTTTCATTCACTACATATCTAAGCAGACGAAATTTGATACATGAAAAGATACAGTTCAAGTGGATTTTCTGAATACAGTAGATATATGTAGACATGTTTTTTAATGTTTGAGTCACTTTATCACTTACGAGTCCCTGTGACATACATGCAAGACTATAATGCATATGCAATGCACAGGAAGTAAATCAAATGCATATACTATGTATAGGAATATATTGTTAATAACCATCCCATCGCGGAAATTTCTTCCTTTCGCTTCACCTACCTTATAAATTTATATAAAGCGTTCACTCTACTGAGCAGTTTTCTATGTACAGATTCCAAAATTGACGCTGTGAAAGGTGTCAGTAATATGAAGGTTGTGGACTTCATAGCGGGGCAGGTGAATGCGTGAATGCAGCCCAAAGATAAAATTTGGATTTATTAGTGGCACTTTATTCATGTCGGTTTTTTTACTTTACACTTATACACTGTAGAAGAATATAACATTTCTGATGTAGTATATATGACCATGGTGTATAAAGGCAAATCTGATTGCTTGTTTATGGTTTACAAACTACTTCTTGCTCTGAGGGTGACTTTCCACGTGTGTTTCAGACACACACTCATGACTTGGTATATAATTAATTCCTACCGGGGGATATCATCCATCTTCCTGTTTTTCTTAGTATCGCATAAAACGCACCTTACGCACAGATTATACTTAACATTACAATCATTGCTTACAGTTTTATACAGAGCTGCAATAATGTGCACCTATCCGATACAAAACGTGCTTATCCTATGAAATCTTTAATGTAAATAGTGAACATATACAGATCATTCATACAAACGCAGAAAACATTCATATCAAATCAGACAAACACAGAAAACTAAATTTAATATGGTGTGAATTTTTCGTTCATATTCATAATTCATATTATTTATGTAATTTGATTGCGTATGCAATACAATAATACTTATAGAATTTATGCGAAACAACTTAACACCTATAAACTACCATACCTACCAGTACCACTCCATACATCTGTGTCTATTAATTTGTAATTATTGTAGTCTTACCTCATAACTGTGGTAGCTTTTCTTTCTAGTTGAGAAAGATGGGCCGAGAAGAGAAGTAGTCTCACTTTCATCCATATCACTCATTTTGTCTTCTTTCTGCCCAATAAGTTACTTACAATAATCTCATTTGATACTTGATGTTGTATACGGTTTACGCAAACACAGTTTACTAAACTAAACTGTAAAGGCACTTGTGACTAAACGAAATTATTTGCATAGAATGTTTAATCAGTCAATTTAACACTTCATCTCTACACGAACTAATAAAAATTTCATTCATACAAATAAACTCAACGAAGCATTTGTTAGAATTATGAATTTGAACTATGTGAGCAAAAGGAAATGTGTTGCTGTTGTTCAGGAAAACTTTTGCAAAATTCTGCAGCAAAGCAATATATCTGTACTCTAAACACTAAAACACATAATGTATGAACACTTGTAAATCAAATGCACTTCTTTAACTTTTTAGTAACAACTTTACGTAATTTCCACACTTAATATCACTTCGGCTTTTGCAAATAAATCTCTGTGCTTGCACTGCCACCAGATTTGCAAATATGTAGCAGATTCACTGAATAATGAATAGTATTGCGTAAAAATAAATTTGTTTGAACTTTATAACTGCAGATTAGAGTTTATGTGGAAGTCAATGACGTAAGAAAGTAAACGATATGTAAATAATTATGACACTTACTACTATTGCTAAAGAAAAAGAATTAACAGGGGGAAGTGATTAATTGCTCACTGAAATTGCATTTAGATATCATAAAAGTTGGTGGGGAAAGCGAACTCTGAAGAACACGGTTAGCTAAAGACTACTACCTTCAACCTGTGTCTCTGTGAATACGCAATGCTTTAGGGTTACATGCAAAGCTCTTAGGTACTACGACTGTCTATTCTGTTCTACGAGTGCAATGCAATAAGCAGGTGGTAGATGAATGGGAGTCTAAGTTAATGTTGGTAGGTAGTGGTAGTAAGGTAGTGGGTAAATAGTTCACATAGGTATATGAAGACCGGCAAGAAGTGTAGCCACGTTCTTTTACATACTGAATGCAATTCTACATACATGCTTCTTAACTTAAGACTACAGATAAATTACTACATTACATTATCGTACAAAACTATGCATCATACGCTATGATTATAGCATGAGTACTTTGAAAACAATATTGATTGGATTTTAGATGCATTTATTTTACTAATTTTACAACTGACACTCACAAGACATGTTAATTCATGACTTTGTGAATTTGTGACACTAATACAGGATAATTGCATGGTACTCAGACATTAGGTTTTCATCTCATTTCGGTACAAATCACAATCACGTTTTAGCAGTCAAATTTATTATCGCTATCATAGTTATCGCAATCTCATCTGATTAATTTTATCACGATGATAAGTTAAAATTTCATAGATTACGCACTATTATGGTATTTTTAGAATATTTGTAGAATTTCATGAATGTGCTCGCTGTCTCCTATCACAAAAGTTGTTATAGACTGGCTTCTGAAGAGCGTTTACGTTAGTTCTTCTTAGCACGACGCTTCTGGACAGAAGATGACGATGATCGATGACGTGGTGAAGAAGACCCAATTCGGCCTTTGCTCTTCTTCCTCCGCTTTTCAGTAGACATGAGGATGATCGGTCACGTCGAGAAGAAGAATCGGATTTCCCGTTTCTCTTCCTACGACGTTTTGAAGAATACTCTTACTCCTACCTTTGTACTTTACCTTTACTTTACATGAGACTTTTAATGAAAGAAATGTATTCGAAAAATAAACGTAATGCTTGTTCATTTCTTTAGAATTGTAATCAGATGAATTTAAAATATATTTATTCTCGTCAGATTTAACACCGTTAACAATAGTAGTCATTTTCAGTAAACAATATGCACAGATATGATATAATTATAAAAATATTTCCGATTGCCCGGTTTGTTATTGTATTAATAGCATTACAGTCATGTCATAGTCATAAATCTACACTAAAGTAATTATTATCACGTTTTTTCTACTGTATGGAAGCTTTGTGTAAACAAATTATGGCTAAAAAAGCACTGTCAGAAATAGCCTATGCCGCTTGTTGCTGTTTTTCCAGTTGTCCTAAAATAAGATTCACAACCTCAAGCGCAGCAACGGGAATTTTAGTTCCTGGGCCGAAGACAGAACTTACGCCAACTTTGAAAAGCATATCATAATCTTGAGGTGGTATAACACCACCACACACCACCAAGATGTCCCCTCTTCCCATCTTTTTCAAAGACGAAATTAAATCAGGTACTAATGTTCTGTGTCCAGCAGCAAGGGTTGATATTCCTATTACGTGCACATCTGAATCGATCGCTTGTTGAGCAACCTCATCAGGGGTTTGAAACAATGGTCCGATATCAACATCATACCTACATTTACAAACATTGCTAAGATCTGTCCGCATGAACAATGGATTTGATTATATAAACTATATAAGTACCCCAAGTCAGCAAAGCCCGTTGCAATTACTTTAGCTCCTCTATCATGACCATCTTGACCCATTTTTGCAACCAAAATACGAGGTCTTCTGCCTTCGACTTCAAGGAATTCATTTATCTGCAACAAAAAGCATTCTCATTTGGATTCCAATGAAAAATGCTGCAAACTAAACAACGTAATCCGAATTCATTTACAAAATCCTTACCCTGTTAGCCACTGCTTCAAACTCTTTCTCATTTCCATATTCAGATTTGTAAGCCCCAGAAACTAAACTGTCAGAAGCTACGTGACGACCGAACACCTAAAATACCGAAAAGTGTAATGGGACCTACATATGACAATATTTAACAATCTTAAATATATTATTTGCGCACCTTTTCCATTGCAAAGCTAATTTCTCCCAAAGTGCACCTCGCGAATGAAGCATTAACTGCTGCTTCCAGGAGATTGCCCTGTCCTGATTCAGCTACTTTTGTAATGTGGTTTAGACAATCTTCGGCTTTCTTTTGATCTCTTGAATCTCTCACGCGTTTTAATTTGACAACTTGTGATTGCAAGACTTCCTTATTGTCAATTATGAGAACTTCGAGGGGATCTTCCTTCTCCAACTTATGTTTATTAACACCAACAATGACCTCTATATAGATTTTCAAACATTCTTATCATTTATAACTTCAATAAGTATTAAACAACCTTTGGAACTTTGTATTACCCATTTCGGAGTCAATCATGGCTTGTCGTTTGGCGGCACATTCTTCTATTTTCAGTTTTGGCCATCCGGAAGCTACAGCCTTGGCCATGCCACCCATTTTTTCAACTTCATCGATAATCTGCTTTCCTTTCGTGTAAACTTCTTCAGTGAGAGACTCCATCATGTAAGAACCAGCCCATGGATCGATAACCTACAACAATTATATCTAGTATCTAATAATTACTGTCTACTGTGCAATGTTAAGCTGAATTGAATATTTTTTACCTTTGGAATTCCTGACTCCTCTTGCAGGATGATTTGTGTATTTCTTGCAATTCTGGAAGAAAATTTGGATGGAAGGGCTAGAGCTTCATCAAAAGAATTAGTGTGCAAACTTTGCGTGCCTCCGAAAACGGCAGCCATAGCTTCAATTGTGGTTCTAACTACATTGTTATAGGGATCCTGTTCTGTCAATGACCACCCAGAGGTTTGACAATGTGTTCGCAGCATCAAAGACTTTTCATCTTTTGGCGAAAAATTTTCTTTGATTAAATGAGCCCATAATCTACGAGCAGCACGCATTTTAGCAATTTCCTGCGTAAACATGCATATTATTGAACACATTTGAATGATATAGAGAAGCCTAATGGTACAAAGTTTTATGTATTCTTATTAAATCTTACCATGTAAAAGTTCATTCCAATTCCCCAGAAGAAAGATAATCTCGGTGCAAAGTCGTCAATTTTTAAACCAGCCTTAAGTCCTGTTCTGCAGTATTCTAATCCATCAGCCAAAGTGAAAGCCATCTCTAACACAGCTGTTGCCCCAGCTTCTTGCATGTGATATCCAGAAATACTGATAGAATTGAATTTTGGCATATTTTGAGAAACAAAACTAAAAATATCTCCAATTATTCTCATGGAAGGTTCCGGGGGGTATATGTACGTATTACGGACCATGAATTCTTTTAATATGTCATTTTGAATTGTTCCTGAAAGAAGCTGCCGTTTAACCCCTTGTTCTTCTGCGGCTGCAATAAACATTGCAAGGACGGGGATTACAGCCCCATTCATGGTCATTGAAACAGACATTTTGTCCAAGGGAATCCCGTCAAACAGAGTTTTCATATCTTCAATAGAATCGATTGCAACTCCAGCCATTCCAACATCGCCTTTTACTCTTACATTATCTGAATCATATCCGGTGTGTGTCGGTAAATCGAAAGCTACACTCAAACCCTGCTGTCCAGCCTTAATGTTTGCACGATAAAATCTGTTACTCTCTTCCACAGTGGAGAAACCAGCATACTGTCGAATTGTCCACGGCCTTTGAGCATACATAGTAGGGTAAGGTCCTCGTGTAAAGGGAAATTTCCCCGGTAATTCTTCATCCACACTGTAATATTCATTTCATTACATATTGTAACACATTTTTAACTAATGTAAATGCTGAAATAACATCTGTGTCAGATAAACAGTATGAAATATATTGACTCACTTTGCTGTATCATCCTTTGTGTAAATTGGTTTAATTACAATATCTTCGTTTGTATACCACAGTAATTTATCAGCCGGGTCCTTCCCCTTTAGTTGTTTTTTCGCCAACACAGTCCATTCCGGATGCAAGTGTACACTTCTTTGATTCCAAACTGCTTGCTGCAAAACAATAAATGATAAAACCAATAATAAATAAAATCAATATTACAAACCAAACAAATATCTCAACCACACGATTGTAAATTAAATACGCAGTAAAGCTATCAGAGATTTACCCGAAGAGTTGTCCGAAACAAATTACACTTTCTGAAAGCGTGAATTGACATAATAATGTCCAAGTTGGCTAATGTTGTCGACAAACAGTTACACTATAAGTGCTTGTCGCTTGTTTCGCCAAAATTGTAATAAAACTTCGATTTCAAAATAATTAAATAGATCGATCGCTTGAAACTTATTTTTACCATTCACGACTGCCACACAAAACTTTCACATAACTCGCGCGTCCAAAAACTGACTCTTCACAGTCTCTGACACAAAAACATTTACTATACATGTTTCCACATAAACTGAGACTACTCTGTCAATCTACATTCACGTAACACGTGTACGGGTACCTTAATTTTAATTTGTATTGTACTTTGTTCTCACAAAGAACGATATTTTCGACATATTTTCATGACCTTCCACAATTTTGAATTCGGATCCCTCTCGTAAATTCGGTACATGATGCAAATGCAAAACTAGCGTTTCGTGTATGCATTCTGTTCTTTCCTACTACTGCTTTTTCCTTTCACTCTGCAATTCATGCTTCATTCTTAATTCTCATAAAGATACTCCATATTTTAATTTGGAGTTCTTAACTCGTCTTTTAACTCGTGGTACCTTCAGTACTTTATGGCAGCGGAAGTGAACTTATTGGAAAAAATCATATCCTCACTGAAAAATCACTGATTGAAATGATTTCGGAAAATACAGAAAAATGTGTACCTAACAATTCAATGCAATGCAAAAAGTTCCATTTTAAATGTAATAGTTAAGGATCGCTTGTAGACAATTGTCATAAATACGTATAGCAGGGTTAGTGCTAAAGTTAAAGGAGATATCGTAGCCTACCCCATACCTACTTACCCTATACGAGTTATCCCTTGTACATATAAAGCATCTTTGCATGAATCGCGTGTACAATTGGTTGTTTGCTTCCAGGACTTCAGTAAGCTGGATTAGCTGAAGAGAACAACTTTTTGTACCCACTACCCACCAATATTTTTTGCTTCTTTGTCAGTGAAGCTTCATAATATTCTGTATACCTGTGGACCTTCCATTATTCCAAACAGAACTCCTTCATATTATGCAATCTTATACACAATCTGTATCTGCTTATATACATTGAGAACCTTTTGTAAGGTTTCGCTCCTACAGCAAAACAGTTTCCAGTCTTTGAGCTCTTTCCTTTCCTTCTATACTCGTATAAGGGTTAGAGCTAGTTATGTAATCGATTAATTGCGTACCCAGGCAGTGACATTTTGGCGATTTTATCCTCAGCAGCGTAAATTGCGAGCAAAAGAACATTTTGTCGCACATTATTGCGTACATTCTAATACACACAAACTAACGATTTTTATTAACAAAGATATTCTGTTTGATTCGGTTGCTTTATCTGACTAACAATAGATAAATGGCTCCAGTAAACACACGATCCGGTGGTCTTATCAAGGTAACTATTTATTATGGAAGTTACTGAATTTTCTAATAGTTTCAATAAGTACTTTCTTGAGCTTTTATATATAGGTATTTTCGTACATAAATGCTACAAATATATATAATACAAATGTGTACACTTACACAAGACGTTACTTATTTATACAAGTACAATACGTTAGACTTTGGGCTTAAGCTTTCTTTACTCCCTTCTCTAGTATTTGTATAATAAGTTTTACTTTGTATACAATTGTATTGTAACAGTAATACAAAACTCATTTGTCTCATTTGCAGTTAATTTTCTTGGTACACCTCATTCTTTCATCATGGTAAGACAACAAGCTATTAACTTGTAACTAACATATAACTCTACATTTGTATATTGACGAATGTTGAATGCAGTTTATTATAATATTTGTGTCTTGTAGTTACAAGTACTTTACTTATTACTATGCTATAAGTATATATTTGTCATTTTTATGTATAGGGGTATGCAATCGTTGTCGTCACAAATACCGAGCAGCTATGTATATTACAACTTGGTATACATGGTCACACTACTATGGGCCATTGGAACTGACAGCATAGACTCTGTTATTATGGTAAATGAAGTTACATATACATTCAGTAACAATTTAACAATTATTCGGTTAGTAATATTGTATGATTGTTATAACATAACATAGGCATTCCTCGTTAATGTTTCCAATTTGGCGTTGGATACACTGACCTTGTCACTTTATTGGCCAAGTTGGGGTAAGGGAGATATCCATTTCATGAAAATTACAAATAGATAAATACTTATGTGTGTGTATGTGTGATTCAAGCTGAAATATTTTCATTTCCAAGTAGTGCAAAGAAAGGAGCGTCTTTATTTCGGTTTTGTCATAGCAAATGCTATTATTCGACCTATTACGGCTATACTTTTGTACCGTATATTTCGAGATCGCGATACAGAAGGTACAGGATTACGTGGAGCATTTGCTGATGTATTTGGCAGTGGTACTCCTTCAACTGACAATCGTCAGGGGTATCAAAATATTGACACGCAACCGGAACCGGCTAGAACGGGAGAAGCGGCAGCTTGACAAGAAAACTACAAATCTTCTTTTATACTCACATTCTTATTCAATGAATTTTTTATTCCTTCTTTCACATACTATTTAAGCACCTTAATAATTGTTATGTAATTTATACGGAAACGAATAAATCTATAGTAGAATGAAAATCCGAGCCTGTGCTAATAAAAAACATTTTGAAGCTTATAACTACACCTAAGGAGGTGTAAGGTGTGAGACAGACATTATGCATATTTTATAAATTGTATGTTATTGTATTTGAGTACTTACATATGCAATATAAATGATCTTACTGATTACATATCACAAGTAAATAAAATATGATTGGTACACAGAATTTGGCGAATCACAATTTGAGTTTTATTCAATTTTGAAAGTTGCTTTTTGGTTCCTAATGAATGCAATCCAATTAAAATTTTAGAAGCACCTGAGATAATGATCGTAATCATAAAAAGCAACAACACTGTAACTTGTGTTTACTATGTAAGAATTTCTGTATCACAAAATATTTCGTACTCTTTCCAAACTTCACACGAAGTTTCGGACTCGCTTAGAGCAGAATCCAATTTGATCGGAATCACAATCAAATGTGATAACAACGAAAACTACCCAACAGTCAATATATATTTTCTATTTTCAAAAGATCAAATCATTTTCATACACAAACAAATTCATCTTTGATAATAATAATATTATGAGCACAATGTAAAAGACTTTAGCTTCTACATTATTCTTTGGCTTCCTCTAGCAGGATTTGCGGATAATGCGGACGATTAAACGTGTTAATATATTTACGGCGTAATGCCAAACTCTTTGTTTAGGAAGGTCAAGTCTCTGAAAAGGCATAAATTAAAATGTTAGTTAAACATTCACTAGCAGCGCAGCCATTAATGGATTCGCAACAATTACACATACCTCAGATCAATGGATTTAGACAAATGTCCTTTATCTAAGAGATGCAAAATCATTCGCAACGATGTCCAAATAGAATCTGACATTACGCTACCCGGTTTAGAATTGTAGCTTGTTTTGCCGGCAGACTGCATGTTCAATGAAGTTAAAAAGTGTTCTGCAGCCTCCCTGTGGAACAATATATTTTCCCATTTGTGAATCTTGTTCAAACACCTCAGAAACAAAAACCTTATTGCATACATACTCAAGTTAGTGCTACAATATTTTTAAACTAATAAATATCAAAAAGTGTAAACAAACCTATATGCACCCAGATTGACACAAGCAATCCCAAGGTTGTAGCGAGTCCGTATAAAACCTGGGGAAATCTCAAGTGCTCTCCTATAGGCGCTGATGGCTTCCGCAGATTTATGCCCATTGGCTAAGGTGGCTCCGAGACGATTCCACAACAGTGATTCCTAAAATAATACACATGTTATATGTTAATTGAGTTAATTTTCAAGTTATCGTCAATAATATGAATCGTTACTTTCCAAAGTCAATTGCTTACATCAGGATTTACGTTGAGTGCTGCTTGAAAACAGTCAGCTGCTTTTTCGTACTCGGAGCCCAAATTAAATAATATGCCCAAACCGCACTGAATGTCAGGGTCAACCCCTGTCGTTGGATTTTGTCTCGCAGCTTCAATAAACATCCGTTGAACACTGGCCAGTTCGTCACTGTTAAAAACAACAAGTTCAACAGTAAAGACATTTCATGTGATTACAACTTTATTAATTATTAGTACAAATCATATCGTACCTTGGTAAAATAGTAGTTAATCTGTGCGGTGATGCCTCAGCAACTTCTTCTGGCCACAAAAGCTTTGGGTATTTAGGATTAGTTTTTAGCCACCTCTGTAGTTCATATAAATTAAACACAATGATTCATCAATTCTCGAAAATTGATAAGAGATGAAACATATTCAACACATATATTGCAATGCAATTAATTACCTTTAAAGTGTTACATGCTTGAAGATGGTATGACTCGTTCGTGAGGGATGCCGCTAATGACATTAACGCCATCATGTTGTCAGGCTGCAGCTCCAAGCATTTGTTTAAGGCGGATATTGCCAAAGGATCTTGCTCGTTTTGTGCTTGAGTTGTACCAAGTAAAAGCCAGCATTCCGTATTGTCAGGATGTTTTTGAGATGCTGACTCAAATAAAAGAACGGCACTTGGGATATCTCCTTCTAATAATTTTCGTTTGCCCTCACTTAAAGGGTCATCAGTTTCTAGGAATGGATTTTCTTCGTTGAATTTATATGGCTAAACAAAATACATTACCGATTAGTTACTTAATTACTTAATCAATCATATTAGTTGCAACACAAAGTAAACAATAAACAATACCTGATCTATTTGTTGTGTTTGTTCTGTCAACCAAGGATGAGGGGATGCATCTTCTTGAGCAAGCCGTTCCCACTCATCCTGCAACTTTTGCCAAAAATCTTCCCTGCCTTCTTGTGCATTCCCTATCCCTTCGGGTGCTAAATTAAAGTTGCCTTCTTGAGAAGCAAACTCTTGAGCCCAGTCTTGATGACTGCCTTGATTACCTGACAATTGAAAAGAATATTCAGAGGCCCATGCGTCACCATCTGGTGGTCTGCTTCGGTCTTCTGATTTTCCGTCCCCTAAACTTAGTTTTTCCACAAAACTCATAAATTCTGTTGCTTTGATGGCTGGATCAGAAACAGATTTTAAAAAGTCTTCTGCTGCATCCATTAACTCCGTCTTCTCAGTGGTCTGAGTACTCGGTTTCGTTACCCATTTACTATCATCAAGAAGTTCTTTAGCAGTTGGAATCATTTTGTCGGAGTGCTGCTGGGAATATGAACTTCCAATAGGTAATTGCGTGTGTCCAGGGAATGCATAGCTATCTCTAGATGGTTCCCAAATAGGATCCAGTTCTGCTGCAAAATAGTCACCCGCCCAAGCAGCCCCAGAGACCTAACACATAACACCCCAATTGATTATTAGACCATTTATGATTAAGTTTGCTAAGTGAATGAATCGTAAATGCAATAAACTGTTATATGCTACCAACTACCAACCTTTACGGAGTGTTCATTTTTTAAGAATTCCTCAGCCCAGTCTTTTTGTGTAGCTAGATCAGCGACATTTGGTCCCTGAACAGGACCTCTAGTCTGCTGATTATGGCCGGAATAGTCGAGTGATTGTATCTCTTTAAGCAAGCTGTCCATTTGAAAAGTGGTGGGAGGTAATAGCGACACATCTTGACGAGAAGAGTCCAAAAACTGCTGAAAATGCTACAAGAAAGGGAAAGTGTCACTGGTCATATCATTCGCTATAATAATTAAACAGCAATTGAGATTGAGTCTGGACAAATCTAACACTGAATATATAGTCGCTTTTTGATCTTACCTGCTCTTCAGGGTCAACTGGTCTAGAACCGCTTGTGCCGGGAACAGCTGAGGCAGCACCCAATCCAGCGTATGATTCCCTTAAGCCGACATCTTGAGTGAAATGGGAAGCGACCTTTAACACTGGATTAAGCTGTCCACAATCAGCGTCCAAAAACTCTCTCATAGCCATTTTAAATAGATTTCGTCAAAAAATG
>JABASD010002432.1:0-26826 GCA_019776165.1 Pogonognathellus flavescens
AGCCGACTGTGGGCCGCAGGCCCACAGTCGGCTCGGAGGGCGCTGAATTTGGTTACGAGGGCGCTTGGAAACTATTCCACCCGTGGAGTATATGCCTTTACATACTACTTATATTTATTATTCGGGTCTACATTGTATCTATATCTGCAGAATCTGTGCCCATATCATGTACCTACGTGAAAGGGAGTTTTTGTCCTGCATTTGATGTCACTGCACTATACTGGTGGAGTGATAGTGTATATGCACTCTGATGGACTTTTGAAAGAGGAAGAAAATCTCTCACTCTTCTCTCTTGTTCGGCTGAGTTTAGTTTAGTGTTTACCTTTCATTTCATATTGGTTGAAAGGCAAGGCTACTTAAGTCAAACGAAGTCAAGACAAGACCTCTCATAATATGGAAGGGAAACAAAAGGAAAATTCCCTTCGAGCAACATACAAACGAAGTCTGTATACAAGATTCAGTTTAACTTCTCCAGATTAAAGGAAGCTGAACGCTCTCTCTCTCCACTAACAATTCCAAGAGCAAAGCAAAAGCAACTGAGGAATAGACCTTAAAGTTAACTTGTTTCGCTTTTGCACACACACGAGAGACGAGGAGTCGACTAGTAGTGCTTTTCCCGTAATGGGTTCTTAGCTTGTCCTTATTACAATGCATTCTTAGCCTCGGCGTACATCGCCAGAACGTACAGACGTAATGTTGTGTTACGCTGTGTACATAGATTAGCAAAAAGTCTCCATATGGATTCAAGTCACGAAAGTTATTGGTTCAGCTACCTTTGTATGGGACTTACGATCGTAATATAATGTTTGCTACTACTGCACATCCTGAATATACCTAATGCATGTCTGTAGCATGTGTATGTACCTATATATTGTATATTGAATGCAATCAGTATATTATATACGTGGATATAGGAAAAGTAGTGTAGCTTAGGATTTTTATTGTCTTCGGGTAAAAGGATGCGTACGGAGTGTACAAACTGTGTACATTTGTGAAGACACCCAAAGTACTTTTATGTTTGTAGTAGATACGCATAATACATACCGTCTTGTTTGTACTGGATTATTGTTGGAAGGGGCATTGGAAAAGTCAAGTCAAAGTCTAAACCTACCATTCTTATTTGAGCTAACAATAAGTGAGTATAATAGACTCTCTCTCTCTCTCTCTCTCTCTCTCTCTGTGATCTGATGGGTCTTGTCTTGTCCTTTGTGTTTTCATCTCTCAGATCTCTCTCCCTTCTTTCTTTGCACAAGTCTACTTTGCAGAAAAGAAGGGAGAACTTGCATAAAATGTATTTGAGCTGGTACCGGCACTTCTCAGAAAAACACAGACATCGGAAATGGGAGCCGGCGGAACAATATTTTCACTCTTACATTTTCCTAAAGGTATATAGTATGTTATGTAGTATACACCTACTTATAGACTTACCTAATACAATATACGTACGATCAATATCAAAAAGCTGTAGATGTTTTACTTTTTGTGAAAGAAGAAGAGCAATACCCTCACAAAGCAAACAAAAGCGAACGGATGTAACACTGGCATATTACCTAAGGTCTGCATATTCATATGTCACCGGCAGACCTCTATTTGTAAAATTCTACATAGACAGTAGAAGTTTTTGCTCTTCTACTAAGAGTAGACTTCAGAAGAAAATTTTATATTTTAGAACACAAAAGGCTATGTAAGTATAAGAAGTAAGTTTTGTGTATTATACTACACGTTTATAGTGAATGGTGAAAACAAGGAGTAGGATGAGTAAATAAAGAAAAGTTTATCAACTGGAAACAGGACAAAGTCAAGTTTAATGTTATGTATAACGACAATTTCCCACGAATGAATCGTTAGCGAACCTTCTAGCCATTTATGTAGTACTAGGTAGGTTCATACAGTACAATGGAATGAGTCAGGGTATGAAGTTGTTGCTCTTATCGTGTATTAACCTTCTGCCTTCAATGTAGGCATACTTGAAAGTTCAAATTCATTTATTGCAGTTAAAACGACTAAACATGTATGATCTAATCAATGAAAGTCTCATTAAAATGCATGGCTTCCACAATTACATGCAATGCAGTTCATGTGGTGACGATATCATTAAATGCAAAACTCAAGCAGTGGGCTGAGCAAGTCTGCGACGATATTTACGACTACACGCTCCTCTGTATGGGATTTTAATGATTATTAATAGATACCTAAATAATATATTATGCTCACAAATGTAAATTGCAAACTTTACAATGAACTTACCATTTCGTATTAAGTAGTAGGTAATGGGTGTCTACAATTCCTTGTATTTGCATAGTCCGATTCAAAGCAAAAGCAGTGTTAAGTTGAAAGTGTAATTCTGAGAAGGAAATTGAATGTGAGAAAGCATTAGTCTTTGTAGTTCAGAGTTCATGTATCATTGAATGTGGCGGAATTGTAGTTGAGTAAAGTAAAGCTCGTGAGAAAGTCAAGGAAAAATGATTTTGTTTGTGCTATTATTTTCCTCCAAATACTTATGGCCTTCCTTTTCGTTTCTGAGCTTCTGCTGTGAATGCTAGTGAAGCTTGTGTATCTAAATCTACATCAACCGTGCAGAGGTACTGTATGTATTACTCTACACGAGACCATTACCATCGAATCATAAGCAATGCAGTTTACTTGTAACTTGTAAGGTGAGTAAATATTATTTTCTGAAAAACTTTTCCAGCCATACTTTTCTTCCTCTTTACTAGTATAGACTACTGTCGGAACTGATGCTATTTAGTATAGTGCATTAATGTAGAAGTGTATGCAATATAAATACTATGAGATTGTGCACTAGTTTTTTCTTTACTACCTCCATGCTTATTGCTCTGTACCTAATATCACCATACCATATTTTACACCTATATTACGGGGTAGTCTACTATTCTTCTTTTGTTTGCATATTGGTGACCAATAAAGGTAGTAAGGATTGAGGCTATACAATTACGTATGATAACATACGTTTGGGCTTATATAACATTTTTATAAGATTTATGATTTATTCCACCCAAATGGGTAAAGGCTGGCATAATAAATAGGCACCCGCAGTAGCTAGTTATTCGCAGAATTCTGTCAAGGTGCTTTCTGATCAACATTGGTAGTTTTGAACGTGAAGTGAAAGTGAATATTTGTCGAATTTTCACTTGAAGGTTTGGCATTATTGTTTCAAATTGTAGCACTTAAAAAATTGTACATTACACGGGCGTGAACAGTTTGCATAACAATTATTTTAACAGGCATATCAAGCTACTTTTACATGAACATCTTCAAAATACAAGAAAAGGGAAGTCAACCTAAATTTTTGTCCTTACACAATTCGTGTTGTAATGCATTCTCCATATAATTTTTATAATCTGGTAATAACTGAACTCACAAATGCATATTTGATTTTCTGCATTTTCCTTCCAGTTGTTGTGTAAGAGGTACCCAGATATTGACAAATTATAGTTGGGTCATATACCTGAGTTTTATTTTATTCCGTACTTCTTTTCATGTATTATAGGTACAGTATAACTAAAAGCATGTGGGTGATCAACATATATTCATACTTCTATGCATTTTATGATGAAATGTGTTCTAGTGCATTAAAAGTTGAATTACGCAATGTGTTCGTTAATTACTACTGTATTGTGTATTCCATATGAGGTATATACGTTAGTGAAAGTTGAAAAAGTAATTATCCAATTCTTTCTATCGTCAAGTCTCTTGAAATAATATTTTACTAGCTGAGTTCGCGTTTATTTTATATCTATTGCTAGGCATATTACAGTATTAATATTTTTACGTACGTTATATTTCATGTGTTCTACAAATGGTATATCCCTATAGATATATATAGGTATGAAGTTCCTGCTGTAAAGTGATAGCATTATAATTGTAAATAACTTTTCTCTCTTTTCATATCAAATGACAACTTGTAGTTGAAAAGTTTCGCATTTACTTGTAATTTTGTATCGTTGAGCAGGTATTGGTAGTATTGTTGAGCATATTAGTGGAAATTCAATGGAAGTACGTACGTAATGATTGTGAACTTGTTAGTAATTGGTGAGTAAGTTCATTCACTGCTTGTGAATTTCAGCAGAGGTATTCAATATCAAATGGACGGCTGGGCTAATTCCAGAAAACCTAGATCTGCTCATTTCGTTTAACTTTGAGGTGAGTTAAGTTGAAGTGCATGAAATAGTGGGGTAATAGACTATACGTAGGTACGGTGAAAGAACGTTACTTGGTTTGGTTTCCAATTACCTAGTTACTCCTGCTCGTATATTGTTGGTGTATAGCACAACATTCTTATATGCAGTAAATACAGAGAGGCAATTCAATACGACTTATTTACGTTGAAATTCAGTCTCAGTCGTAGTCCTCGTGACGTGACGATCTACGAGAAACCCAAAATTCTGATCTCGCGTGATTTTTTTATTGCTTTCTCCACCCCTGCCCTTCTTGCACGAACGAGTTTCGAACTAAGAAATGGAATCGTGGCTACGTTCCGCTAACCATTCTCTTTTTGTATTTCATTTCATTTCTGGCTGATGGGAGTTGAGTTGGTGGCAACTATTCTTTAATTCCTACTTTGCTATTATATTTCTCTCAACTTTCGTCCTAGAATACAAATACGAATGAAACGACTTCCCCATAATACTATACAACTTCTACTGTACTAAAAACAGTTCACTATAGCACCTCTTCATATTTACGTACTACAGAAACGACAAACTTTTTCCTTGTGTACTTTATGAAATTGTACACTGAACGAGCGTACAGCGGTCAAAACTAGCTTTGGCTATTAGCTGTTCCATTTTGTGGCTTTGTTCAGTCACTTTATTATGCTATTTATATATAGTGGCAATTCTTTACGAAGAAGATAAACTACTTGTGCTCTATAGGTACATTTAATACGTTGGGTCGGCCAGCAGCACAATATGTGTCTTTGTATAGAATACCATTGTATATCTTTACTTGCGTCAACTACTGTGCCTTTCCCGATTGAGAGATTACCAGGGTCTTTGACAAATTGCGACCACACGGCGACTGTCAGCTGAGACTCTCACAATAAAATTTCCACATAGTATAGAAGTATACGCCGGTTTTTACACACAGGGTTGTCTATAGTCAAGTCTACCAGCTGCAACTGTAACTACAATCTCTATTAACGCAATACTTTTCTAATAGTTGTTATTTTTCTCTCCGTTGTGTGTAAACCAACTTGCTGTACTTGCACTTGAAGTTTGGCTTCGTACTGTCATTGCAAGTCTTTTCCCATTCCAATTTATTTTCTCCTTATAGTTCTCTTCCTCGTGTGCGTTCATTCACAAACGCTACTCTGGATTACTATCTTTTCTTCTTAATGCTAAACATTTATTATTAACTGCAAACAAAATCTCTGTTCTTTTATTTTTATTATTATTTACAATAATTCAGGTTTCAGTATTTGTTGAAAAAATCATGAATATGACATTATGACAATCAATTGATTATTGTGATTGGGCATTAAATAATAGTATCTAAAAAGTACTTATATCACAGTTCCTCATGATGAGCTGGAATACTTAAATTAATAAGCTTGGAAACTTGATTACTGTATTATTCCAGCTCACATTATGTAATATTCAATGGTATATTTGCATATCTGTTTCAAATGATATATTAATATTCGTATAAGTGTTTGTACAGAAAAATACTAGTCACTTGAAGGGAAATAGAGCAGTAACCCCACAAAGTGAACTTTGGAGCATAATATTTGTATATTTTGTGTAGGAGTGTTTTGTATGTGCCATAGAGAAATAATTTAAATGTCTGAGCTGGATATAATGGGTGGTGGACTGGAGGTATGCAAATATGATTTGGGTACCATAGTGGAGCTATGCTTCTTTTGTTTGATTTTTTCGTTTCGTTTCTTCCTTTGTGATTTTCGTCGATTGAAATTGCATTATTGATGCGGCATGCCAATTTTGAGAAGGTTGTCAGTCAGTCCTTATGTATAAGCCAAAGCAAGTTGTCATTAGTGTACTTTACTTACTGCACAAGGTACATTGCACGATTCTTAAAACAATATTAGTTTAACTCGGAGAATAGCCACTGTTAGTGCAGTTTACATACAACCGAGCGTATGAAGTTACACATAAATACTTTTACTGTTTAAATAAATAAATAGATATTTCTGCTCGTTCTCCCAAATTAAATACTATTAGGTGTGCCCTAACCTACCTCTAAGGAACATTTCATTTTCCTCAATAAAATATACAGTAAGAATAACAAGAAAAATGCTTTTTTAATGAATAATTTGTACATGTTTACTATGTACCTTTATAGTTGCTTCATTCGAAACCTTGAGTCGAAATGTTACCTTACCTTGAGTTAACTTTTTAAATGCAGTTGCATACACACTGCTTGTTGTACGTGACATAAACCTATTTAATTTGTTTATTGCACAAAATAATGTGATTATAAAATACATATATGCTACGTTGAATAAAACCAAGTGATTTTAATTTTTTCGTACCCCCACCTGTACTGCAAGGTCAAGGAAAGTTGACTTAGGGATATTTATTACTTACATTATTCACTCACACTGACAATATCTCTAGCAATCAATCTGTTTCAAACTCTGACACACTCTGTACTGCGCATTTGAAGCAATTTATTGTAATCTTTTATTTATTGCCTATCTGCTATCTGTACAGGTGCGGTCCATAACTGTTTCTCCGTTTTCATTACGTAGTTTCTGATTCTGATAGGTAATAGGTACCTTTAGTAAATAATAGGTAACAATTCTTTAATTCGAAATCATATCCAGCTAGACACATGTCTGTCTGTCTACCTGTGTTTTGATTGCATTTACTTTCATTGTCTATGGTAGACACGATGTTAACAAGCCGAAGCTATAAAGCAGTAATTTGTACATTATCCATAATACAGTATGAGAACAGCCCAGGCGCGCAGTGACTGTACTTACAACAGCCCGATGTAACAACGGAGCTCTCCGCTGTATTTACTGATAGTGCGACTGTTGGAAGTAAAAGAAAAGCAAAATAAAACGTGGCTCTCATCACCATAAAGTTTATAGCTTTAGCTTTAGCTGGCCATTTCCCTCCATCTATAATATGTTTGGCTATGCTTGTAAAAAGTTTAGTATGATGTCAACTCCAAGTTTTTACAAAGTCTTAATTTTATGCAAGAAAAAGCAATAACAACTAAGTGAAAGATGTAATGAAGTGTACTAATAATGTAGGATTTCTTGCTCGTTTCTTGTACGATAGAGAAGTCCTTATTCAAGAAAGAAGAATACTTCTGTCCTTGCCTGATGTTGAAGCTCTGCTGAAACTATCTGTGTGTGTGTGTCTATTTAAACTTGTGTGCGTTGACTAAAAGGAGTAAAATAGCTTGACGCGACTTATGTAATGTAAAGTTAAACTAAGGAATATAAAAGCGGGGTTAGACGACTGAAAAACTGAAGAAATGAGTACACAGTTGATAGGAGTGTTGCTTTATTATACAAGAGTTTTTGTTCTTTATCCTTGTTACACTCTCAGCTATTAGCTTTATAGTATTTTGTGCAGAGTCGATGCTCTTTTATATATACTCATCCAATTAGTCAACAACATCCTCATGATTTCCTTCTTTCTCAGTTCTTTCCCGATGTAGTTCTCATTCCGGTTCCAGTTCCCGTTCTCATTCCATTTGCCCCCTGGGTTTCCAAACTCTAATCCTTTTTTCACTTGCACTGCATTCCCGAGCTATCTTTTAGATTTCCGTTGCGTAGTCTGTGTAGTCTCTTATATACACAGTTCCTTATGGTTGTTACATTGTCTTTATTTTCTTTATCCCTGGTACTTCCACGTTAGCAGATTCTGCTCGTGCTTCTGCCGCCTGTATATATGGAATACACAGTACACCGAGATCATTCTCATCATTCCCCCCTTCCGTCTAACAAATCACGAAGCCACCATTTTCACATCATTATGTCCAATTATTTTCAAGCCATTCTGTCATTACTGACAATTTCAAATTCTGCTTACACAAAATTATAGCAATACATAACAATAACAACCTCTAATTGCACAATGCTTTCTCCTTCACTCTTTTTCATCGCCCACAACCAGAAACGAAGCAGATTCATATCGACTGTGCAAATAATATAACCATTCGCGTGATAAACGGGTATAAACAATTTGAATATAGGGAGTGATAATACGAAAGACAATAAAAAGGCATAAGCGTAACATTATTATTGGCATTTGACATGTCGTACTCGTCCATTGTATTTTTAAGCGCATGAAAAATTAATCAGAGATAATAGGTGCTCACTTTATTGTTTTTAATAGATAAAGCATCGCTCGCTTGGCTTTATGTCTTATCTCTCCCCATACACAGACACATTGACTGACACACATTCACGATGTACATTCCTAGGTATTTTTCCGTTAACTCGATTCGCAAAAACATCACTATCTTGCAATTAACCATGAATTTTAAATTTTGCGAATTCTAAATTATGCTTTCGCTGTGTCGGTATACGCAGGAAGGCAATTATTAAAACAAACACCGCAAAAAAGCTGCCTACAATCATGATTCATATACACGAACGTCTTCATGCATTTGTTTACCTTGCCACACATACTCCACAAATCATAAGCATTCATAGAAAACTCAACTGACGGATTTTAAATAAAAGCGTGCTATACCACAAAGGCGTTTATGCCCTTTAGCGCTCGTGAAATACCATAACCTGCAAACATAACACACCTCATTCACCTTAGACACTCAAGCACACGCTTAATGAATAATTTGCTATGAAAAATAAATTGTTTGGAATGCTGTAGGTAAAAGTTTCATTGTTTCAGTATAAGAACGCTATTAAATGAATGTACTTCTAGTTTTCTCAATTGTTCCCGTCAAGAGCGCAAGAACTGCACGGACCATACTTACTCACATGAAAAATGTTTTTAAGGAGACATTCTTTCTCCTTCAGTGTACATTCCATGTGTAGCTTAATAGTAATTATAAGCAATTACACAGTGAGGTATAATAGACTGGTCGGACACTTCTACTTTGTTTCTTTCGTGCAAATATTTTTTGACAAGCTACATCATAATTATTAGAATTAAAGTTATTACACTCGTATGTCTGTGAGTGTTCGCCTGCAAAACGAGGTTGGATGTACCCCCTGCATATGTTTTACTATGGTATTTTTAATATATTTACTATACTTTCCCTCCTGATGTGGAATTTATGCTGTCCATGAAATTATAAACGACATTTATTTCAAAACAAGAATAATCTCTTCACTATAGGTGAAATAAACTTCATTAATTGTTTGTTAAACTGTCGGAAATAATCTCATGGCTTTCACTCTGATAAATGAGTAAAGAAAGTACTGCTAATGTAAGTACGTGCAGTTTACAACTATACAACCAAGTAAAACTAAACAAATGATATTCTTGTATTTACAACACATTTACTAAATACTAAGCAGTACAGTACACAAAAAACAGTTTTGTAATATTAGAAACTCATTTGTAACTTGGAAACTACAAACATAGGTGTAGTAGACTATAAATATTACATGGAGTACGTACCACATGTATAAATGTACATATAGTAATAGGCAGTTTATTGAAGAGGTGGTTCATATGTTTTTACTCTGCTCATAATATTTATGTCGTATAATGCATTATATTATGATATTATGAGCCTTATAGTAAAAATAGTTCCCTATATGATATGGCGAATTCATTGCATTTCTGTGCGATATAGAATACGGAAAAAGTGGAGCAGAACGCATATCAAAGCACTAAATAGAGAAAGAAATCGGATTTTATTTCCCAAGGTTTAAGTAACCGCCTTTCCTGTCTGTTTTCCTGCTGTTTAGGTACAAGGCAAAGCAAGCAAAGCAAAACACTCAGACCAGTCGATAAAAATCTGCTCAAATTGTTTTTCCGAACTTTGTAGTTTCAATTCTGAAAGCTTGGTTTGACGACAATGCAATGTAGTAAACGAAATGTCTGCTGTGTAACGTACGTGAGCAGTAGCCGAACATTTACCCAGAGCAGAGAGAAGTACAAACTACACATTTTCTACAGTGTGGCTGACTAATATATGTATTTGTTGTAGAAAAATATTGCATTGGTAGTTATTTGATATCTTGTATAGTATCTTTGCTCTGTACCTACCTACAGTACCTACACAAGTCACTGGCACGCTGCACTTACTCAGAATACGGATATTAGGGCATATATAGAATACAGTACTGCAAAATGACACACACTACTCGCATACATTACTGTTACACTATATCCACACTACTGCACATTACAACACATAGTGAAGAAAACCATATGCTGTCGAATCATTATTTTGCGTCATGTGGTGTTGAGTATTGCGATTTTATAAGAAAAAAGCCTACGCTACTTATATGCGGATACACAACCTACACTTGCATGGTACATATAGCTACATAAAGTAAATATCAAGATATATTAGCGTTGGAAGAATAGACGTTTTCTTTAGAAGCGTTGGATAGTGTTGGTGACTTTCTTGGCTGGTCGAGACAAAACGAGGCTAGACGTGAAATCTAAAGGACCACATCCTAAACTATGTCTGGGTAACTACTTCTTTGTATTAGAAACGCAATTTTAACCTCAAGCTATGCCACGTCAAGCTATATCATATACTTTTCATATATTTCCCATATCTGTACTTAAGTAACAAAGAGTTCCCATCGTTTCACTTTCTTACATCATAGTCTCCGTATAGGAATAAGGATGTCAACGTTAACTTGAGCTTTCTCTTTGCAAAGAAGTAAACTGGTTTATATAGAGCGTGTTGTGTGTATGTGGCTGTAGGGTACTTTAGCCAGTACTGATTTTGTTTGGCTATAAGCTCATAGTTTGACAAGAGATAGAGAGAGAGAAGTATGCAACAACACATTGACGTCCCGTGCCTTGACTTCTTCCTATTATACTCTAATGCCCCGTTTATGCCTCTTTTTTCGTTTTTTCGACACCGGCTTAGCTTTGAGTTGTCGACGACATCGACATGCTCCACTGGTGGCTATGGGGAGCTCCTAAATTCTCTGTGACATTCCATTTCTTCCATTATATGCCAAACCAAACATGTGCAATACTTGCGAAGACGTAAAATACTATAACATACGATTGGCTGTCAATGAAAAAGTTGGAGTGAGTTGTTCTGTCCTCTTTTCCCATTTTGCATCTAGTTTACTGTTACGTACGTTATGTAAGTTACAACAGTTCTCTCGGCTTAGTTTCCTTCACCTCACCCACTTTAACGAGTACTTTGAATTTGTATGCCACATAGACATGTTGTATTGCACCAGCACCACACGTAGGCACTCAGACTACATACACACCCTTCTCAATTCTCCAGAGTAAAGATATTGCCCACATAACGATAACTATATAGCCACAACACACTACACAACAACATACACAGATACACCTATACAACGGAATTCCTCTTGTACAATTTTATTTCAATAGAACGAGAGAACTACGAAGGCTGAGTGGCTGTACCTTTTCTTGAGTACACTACACATGTATCGAGTTGGGGAGGATGTGTGTGTTGTGTGGGGCAATGTGTAGGTACTGCGTGTGACTGTGATATTTCTAGCCTCCTCGTCTGAAAGTATGTAGGTATTAGCAGAAGGCAACTTTCTCGGAAAAGATTCGAAATCGAGTACACACTCTCTTCGTTTGGTTTCGCAATACTTGTAAACTTCCTTTCCTTTATGTGCTGTGCAGGGTTAGTGAAAACAGACAATCGGTTGAAAATGTTTGTCATTTAACACAGAAATTCAGAAGAAATTGCAAAACTTTGACCCGCCGGATACTTTGTTATGGTATAAAATGTGTAAAAAACTTTGGAAACTCGTCAGCCACACTTTCAAGGAAATAGTTTGAAAATTCCAAGTTTTATTTCTGGGCCGTAAAGCTGAGAGGTATAGGAATGGCATGACGTTAATAAACACCCTGCATGATGGGTGGTCTGAAGTGTTTCTGTTGGTCTGTCGTATGCGAAAGCAATGGCAGGGAATTCTATTGTGAGTGAGCGTGCATTATATACGATGATATACATAAGAAAAGAGAATTGCATGCCAACCGGTTTTTCTTCCATTGGAACATGCATGCATCTCTCCAATCTTTTTTATCTTTCTCTCACTTCGCCGTTAAGTTTTCGGGGTGAAAGTAGGATTTGTATGAAAAGGTTCAATGCAATGTTGAATCTAGGTCGGTCTAGAATAAGTACAAAAAGTGTGGATCTATCTCGGATGCGAAAAGCATTGCAAATCTAATGTAATGTAACGTAATGTAACGAACGCAACTCTGAGCTTCTTCTATTGAGTTTCGGTGTCTTTTCACTTCGCTTCAACTTGGCTGCTTTCAATGCAGACGAAACGATGAGCAGTGGAGTCACTCGTTATTTTAACAGATGTACAACTTCCATGGTATATCTCCCGAGAATAAACAGCATCAGCAGATCACAGGGATGCGATACACATCTGAAGCTGATCTGATGCACTTGCAAATCCTAGAGGATATTACACAGTGAAAGTGACAGTGAAAGTAAGTAGGAGCGAGAGCGAGAAATACGGACATCTTATATAAATACACATACACCAACTTGAGTAAAAGTGCATTACCTCCAAAACTCCAAATCTATAGATTATTCTATACATGCATGTACATTATAGACGAGGATAGTAGCCAAGTATTTACATTCACGGATATCTAATACACTAACAAGGGGAAAATAGAGTACCTACTTACTTAGCTGTGCCTAAAGCACTACAATGTTTGAATACATTTCGCAGAGTTGTAGGAAGAATGTGATGTGATACATATGTAGTATGTAGAGCAGATGTTTTATGATTTGCAGTCTTACCTATAATGCACTCTACATGATTTGTCTATAGATCAGAAAGACAAAGACGAGAAAAAGCTAAAGGATTTGTTTCCATTTTCGTTACAAGACATTCTGTCCTTCTTGCTTTTCCCACTTTTCCCTACATGCTCTTCATTCTAAGCCCATGATGCTGTCCGATTGCATTAGCTATAGTCGTCCATTCGCATCCATAAAAACCAAACTGAAGTAAATCGAATCTGAATTTGTTCCTCTTACTTATTATCACCTAGTCTCACTATTCCATAATGCTTTCATGTTTTTCCATTTACATCCATCTGTTCTTTGTCATGAACCAGATTTGTCTTTTTTTTCTCAAACATAATGCGGGCACAAAAACATCAAATTGATTTTTCCTAATAATAGCATTTTAGTTCTCAAGTCATAAAATCGCTTATTTTTTGTTTTTCCGTAAAATAATATATCTATCAAAATAGTTATAAGCAGATTACCACAAGACATTAAAGACATTATTGGCAGATTGTTTGGTAAAACTAAATTAAGAATTTTTTCCGTCTTTCAGAAATACTAGACTCAACCTACAATACAAGCAAGTTTACATAAGTTCATTTTAGTCCAATATACTAAATTATAATGTAACCCTATTAGATTTACACTACTACTGCATTGTACCATGTAAAACATTTGACTTCATTCATATTTATAATGCGGTAGGAACTGTTTCTTGAAAAATATAGACGCAAATTCTATTATTAATTAAAAAGTGATTCGTAAGAATCCTAAAAGTTAGCCAAAAAGTATACTTGTCACTAGTAATTCCTGCGCGTGACAAGTGCTAAAAACTCATACATGTTTTAATTTGCTTGTCAGTTCCTTGGGATGAATACTTCAATACTTGTGTGAATTGATTCAATTTCAATTCGTTGATAACTTCTGTTAAATTCACAATTTACATCTTGTTCTAAAAATATTTTTTGATTGTGGACATCATTAGAAGTTGGAAGTAGAATTAAGAACGGAAGCAAGTTTATCTTGCTAAAAGATTGGATGAAGTATAAGTAGTAGAAGCTATAAAAGAAAAGCTAAGGAGCACAGTATAATTAACATTGCATGTAACTGTACACAGTGAAGATTACAACATTGAATTTAGTGTGGGTTTCCTGCCACGTCAAACAAAGTCTAAGTAAAGTTGAAGTTGGAAGTGTAACTTCAAAGAAGAACTGTGAATTGTGTGGAGTATTGCACAAGGTTTTAATGTTTAGGAGCATATCACAACACTTGAAGTTGTTTTGATGCAGCTGCTTTCCTATCGGACGCTCTTCTTGTACCAAACAGATAGGCACCTTCAACCTTCTAAGGTTTAGATACGAAGTCAACAAAGGGAAATCCGGGAGTTGTTATGTGATGCGATACGATATAGCTAACTATACGTCCACTTCCTCTCTTTGTCTCTGACATTTCATCGCCTTTCTTATGCTTTTTCCTAAAGGTTACACACAAAGCAGAGTGCCCTGTGTCTACTTAAAATATTCTATCTTGGAAAGCAAACTACTTCTATGTACTCACAATCCGCTTCATGCATGCTTTTAAGCTTGCTAACAATTATGGATTCATAGGAATTGTTTTCCATTAATAATTGTAATTTTATATTAGTCTTTGCATAAATTCTCTAAATGCATGTCTCATCTCTAAGTGTTTTTAAGAAGTTGTGGTAATTGTACTTGGAAGACTACAACTCAAGAAGCAAGAACACAAAGTTTAGATCTAACACTGCTATGCATCAATCGGCTACTTGAGCTCATTGCCGATTCGGGGAAGTAAGGAAATTGAATAAAGAAAACCACTCTTTATGTAAGCCATACCAGTGGATAGTTTGAAGCCACATTAATAAGAACTTTGGAAATGAAAATGATTGAATCATAATATTGGGAAGGAAGTATATATGTACCTAACAAAATTTCATAACTCTTACTTGGAAAATTTAACTTATGTAAGAAGATTCAGGACATTCAGGAGGGAATGTTATATAAATGATTTCTGTAGTAATTTGCCTGTTGTATATTTTCACCCATTCACAGTTTCCGTTCCCAAGGGTTGGCAGTGGGTTACAGAACCTAATGTAAATGGTAAATTCTACCAGCACGATAAGTGTGCAAACACAAAGTAGAGAATGTTACATATATAAGCAGTATATAAACACGTATGAAGTATTGGCACTGATTTGAAATGATTTGTACAGTGAGATTTTTGTATCACCTTTTTGTGCCATATCATTTTTCTCAGTTTACAACGTTCAGAAGTCAGAACAGATGTTGTCTCATTTGAACTGTCAATTTTGTCAGCATCTTGTATTTGTCTACTGAAGTATTCTGCATGTCGAATAGAAAAGTCAATGTCGAAACGTTTGACTTCCCTTCATGTGGATCATTTCATCTTCCCCTTTTCTAGATTTGGCAGTTTTTACTGATGCCACTTCATGCCTTCCATTGCCTTGCCCTGTAGCATCATATCATCTCATCTCAACAAGAAAACATGAATTCTCAGGTGACGTGACTTATGTTCGCATTGAAGGCGGTCCCTTGTTTTTTGCTGAAATTTACTATTATGCCATCATGCATACATTCATATTCTATTTTTATCCTCTTGACGAAAAAACCATGTTAAGAATTTACACTCTAAAATGAAATAATATGCCTGAATGCTTAGGTACCTAGAGCCTAGAGTACCTACTATGTACAACTACCTCTACCCAGCTACAAAAAACCTTGCATAACACAACCAAAGGGGTTGGATTATAAGTTAACGTATAAAGTAATTGTTCTTGTAGCAGGTACCTACTACTTAAGTTGTTTATTTGTGTATGTGTGTGTATCATATACAGATAGTCTATTTTGTAGCTTTTCTCTATAGAGCATCATTTATATTCTCGCCTAAGGCTCCTACAATCCATCTTACGTAAAAGTATTAATATTATCAGCCAAAAGTTTTCTAAAGATTAACTGAATATAAAACGAAAAGACGGGTTCATTCCGCTTATAAAAATATTAACGCGAAGGACCATGTTGAAGAGTACTACGGTCAAGTAGGGTTAGTGCATAATTTATGTTTGTTTGTGTTGTGTTGTATGGTGTCTCCGCATATGCTACACGGATATTCCGCAAGTAAAGCTTGGATGCAAAATGCATGCTTGTTTGCTTGGACTATCTCTTGACTGTATTTTCTTAAATAATAGGAAAACACAGACAGAAATTTTTTGCAGGTCAATGAATTGCAATAGCGTTAGTCTGTGTTTCATAAGATGGCATGTATAAATGATACAAGTCAAGCTTTTATACATAATACATATAGTTTTGCCGATGGCATGGCTAAGCCATTGCTTTCACTCAATTTGATATGTTACTTCATTGTAGGGACTGGTATGGTGCAAGAAGAGGTGGTATTGACTATTGGTGAGATACATTTATAAGTTGCGAGATACAAACATTCTGCTTGGGCGATTCTACTTTCTATCTCTCTCAACAACTCTCTTTGTAGCGGGGAACTGGATGGAGCTGAGCCTGCAGTACAATATTCTCCTCACTGCTCAGATACATTAGTGCTAGCAACCCAGATTTCCTAATGACTACCTCGTCTTGTAGTAGAAAGTAAACATGCTTTGCTTTGAAATAGTATGTTGCACCTTTTCATCAAACGAGCAAGTAACTCAAAGTGACTCCCATTTGTACTCTATTTAGCCATGCTACGTACACAGTTCAAACTACACGTGCAGATTCAGAGCATATCAAAATCAAAAAGAAATAATCTACCACAACTACGCAGCCAAGTTCTTCATAAACCAGATGCCAAAGAACACAGGAACTTTGCGAATGTCTTTGCCAGTTGCAATTATCCATTTGCATATAAATGCAGACAATAACATTGTTATCTGCGTACACGAAGACTTGATGATCGATCTTTCCTTTCAAACGAGCCTGTAGGTTGAGAATGCGGTTATTTTGGTAGGGAATGGATTATCTAGGACAAATAGTAGCAACGTGCTACTGTGTTAACAAATGCGCTCAATTTATTTCTTACGGTCACTAACAATCGATTCCATTCTAGGAATACTACCTACTGTAATAAATAAATTGTTGAAGTATGAGTTGCAGTGTTGTATAAACCGGTGGTCAGTTTTTTTCAACATTTCTGGAATTCCGACAAGCAGAAGGCTTAAATCAAGCCATTTAAAGTGGATATTCAAAAAACTCTCTTTGGATTTTGGCTGTTGAGCCAACCACGCCCAGACCGTGTTCTTCGTTGCCTGTGCATCTGAATAAATATGTAACCGGGCTTTCTATTACTTCCCTTCTATATTTGACAGGAACAACGATGCAGTCAATCACATGCTAAACTTCAATATTTCTCTCAACTATGTAGATGGGTCAAAAATGGAGAAAAGTTTGTGCTGAATATTTTGATTCTACACCTTCAACTTTCCAGTTCAACTGAAAAACTTGAACCATTTTTGCATATGTCTACGTGTGTACATGACCTAATATTTTTCTTGCTGAATATGGAATACCTATTCCCAATTCCCAATGTTTCAAATGTGCATCGAAATTTGCCCCATTAATTTTTAAATGAAGAAAATACTCTGGTGAGTAAGGTTTTTATACGAATAAATGAAAAGAACAGTGAACACATCTCCTATACGTAATATCTCCTGTAGAAAATAGAGAGAAAGTTTGAGAATGATGTTGATGCTCGTTTCGTATCTATCTCTAACATTGGGCTTTGAATTTGATTTGGTTGGATTTGACAGGACACACAGGGTTAGGTTGTGAATCAAATGAGAAATGTTTGTGAGTTGAAAGGTGTTTGGATGAAAGGATGGATCACCCTGTGCGTATAGGTATGCATATGTAATGTAAGTTTAGTTAGAAGTTGAAGCCAAGAAGGAGGATTTCAGGATTTGGGTTACATTACATCGCACACGAGAGAAGAGTGTGATGAATGGCCAAGACGGGATAATAGGGGAGGCTCAACATGGCTCATTCCATGTCTAGATTAATTTATAGAGGTGATCTTTGGAAGAGGTGGTGTGTGTGTCTGTGTGTGTGTGGTGCAGGAGGAAACTTGGAAGCAAAGGCAAAGAGAGTAAGTAGCAACGGTAGGTAATCGAGGTAGAAGTAATATTACGTTAGTAAACATACTGGCTGCCTATGTCCGTCTCTCTTAAAGGTATGTACGTCGCATGTACTATAGTATAGATGAATGTATGTACACACACACAAGCAAAGTTGTAGGTCGACTTGCTAAAAATCGATCATGTATAAATTTTGCATTAGAGAAATCTATGGGGAATAAAATATATAGGGAAAAGTATGTAGAATAGTGGAGTAGGAGAATAAGTTCCTCTCTTCTCTTTTCCTCTTTCGACTCTTACAACGTGGAGTGAAGAGCCAAACTGAACCACAGAAACACTATTATGAATTCACAATAGAAATATGTGAAATGTGAGTGAACTCGACTAGGCAAGATCAGTTCAGTTGGATCACATTCGATCACATCCTCATGCATACATCAGTGCATACATACATATGTATTACGTAACTGCTAGTCCTACTAGCCTCTTCCAGGCTATAGACGTATTTCCTTTTGTGGTTCAGTTTGATTTAGGTTTATCTGATCAGATGAGATGCGATCTCACATGAGCTGCTTTTGCTTCTGCTCCTCCTGGATCCTGGGATGGGATAGAGGCAAAAAGAGCGTACTGAAAAAGTAGTTTGTCTTCCCCTTCTGCAATATTCTGTATTTAGCATCTTCAATTTATGCAATGCATTGACTCACTCAATTCTAAAAGTTCGTGACGCACTTTGAGTGCAAATTATTCGCACTAAAATCTCCCATCAGAATACGGAATCTTTACTTTCCCGTTTACAAAGCTCATATCAGGACTATAGACAATGTTATTAAAAGCACAAAGTGTGTGCTTGTATATAGGGAAACCAATATAGAAACGATTTTAGACTACAGGCATGGGAAAACTTAAGATCTGTGAAGGTTTCCTCCACATTAGTATTGCTCTTCTGTGCAGAGCAAAGAAAGGGGAGGAATTTTGAATTGAAAAAAACGAAATCGTGAAAGGAAAGAGAAAAAGTAATGTATACACATTCCTGATATAGTTGATACATAAATTTCGTGCTCACGTTTAAGCCAATTCAGCTTGAATCGTTGGAACTATTTTTCATCTCATATGACAATATTACTATAATTCTTCCAACTGTGTATGGATAAACTCTTTTTACAAGTTCAGAGTTCATCCAACTCAATCCATTCGTGATCTTAGCTCATTTGAATAATGTAATAGAAAGACTAACAGTAAGTTACAGTTAAACTAACAATGATTGACAGGTGGACACTTGATAAGATATAGCTACACAGCTTTCCGACAGGTACTACTTAACCTGAAATAAAACATGCAGTTGTTTTTGCCTTCTAGAGTTATATTAATGCATTGTAAACACTAAAACTACATTTACATAATAAAAATACACAAGACAAGTCCCAGAATGAAGAAACCACTCCTGGCAAAATATAAGTACTTATCGTTAGTACCTAGTTGCAGTCAAGCCTCAAAAGAAATGTTTGATTCGTCCAACTGTTATAATGAAAATATATCTGTGTTGCAACACATATTTTATTCCAACATAATGTGCACAATGTTGTAGGAATAATAAAATGAATCATAGAAGTATACCTATAAACTGTAAAAATAGCCTTGGATGAGATAAGTAAGATGTGTATAAGCTGGCTAGAGTTTTTGCGAGGGTTAGAAAATAAGTTTACGTAAACAATGTGTATTTGTGGGTAGTAGCAATTTATTCCGGTTTCTTTTGCTTTCTAATATTCTTTGCTCAGTCCCGTCCCCGTCATACCAATGATTTATTTTCCCTTCAACGCATCTGCAAACAGCTAAGCCAAACATGAGACGGAATAACTAAGACCTACGCTTCTGGCGTATACAATGATCTATTGTATGTACGTCCTGTATGAGTTTATCAATCCTCTATATTGACTACATTACAATTCTCTGCCGAGTGTTTTAAAATACCATCTCTCTCTTCACTTCATTTTTTGAAAAGTGAGTTAGGTTAACCAGAAATATAAAATTAGGTACCCTTGAAATAAATACATAATTTATTGTTACTGTCACGGTCTGATCAATAACTTTTTCAACGTTTGATTACGCGGGTACGGTACAGAACGTATAATTTTCTTGCCGCAGTATCTATGAATTAATTGTAGGATTGGTGTTGGTGTGCTTGAGCAATGTTTAATAAAGCACATTTCTCGTAATTATAATTTGAGTTCGTGCGGAAAAACGTGCTGGAGGAGTTGCACACACTTTTTCTCGTGAATTTGTATTATGAAAGTTTAAAGCGACAAAAGAGTCACCAGTCTGAGAAAAAAGTCCAAGTTAAATTAATTGTCGAGCAGAAGTATATTCTTCTTTTGTCAAAGTAAATTGCTTCATTTCGTCTGCATTCTGCAACGCGATAACTGCTGCTGATGTAGCACAGTAAACTTGACAAGATTGTTTGGTTTTGTCATGTAGAATAGATATGAGGTACACTTTGCGTGTTATTTCGTGTAATAGTGCAGTGTATATAGAACATGCATAAAGGAGAATTATTGTAATAGACAAAGCTGTGATTGCTATAAATGGCACATATTTTATTTGAGTACAGTTGCTAACGACGCTGTTGTTCCTGTTGTGCGTGTAACTTGTAGGGAATTGGAAGGTGGTGCATTGTGAATGCAAACCTCGGGAAGCCTTAAATTTGTCCATAATATGAAAGCGTATTATGATGGAAAGTTGGTAGCAGCTGTTGCAAAACTACAGTATGCACTACAGTGCATTAATGCTGAAAGTATTCATTGAGAAATCGATCTAGCTGTGAGCTGACATGCAAGCCTTGGCTGAAGCAACGGACTTGAAAAACAGTTTGGAGAAAGCAAAGCGAACTGCTGAACATTCTCCAGTTGAGTGTGAGTGAGTGATGCAATGCAAAGCAGTCGCCGTGTACCTAAACGATTCACTTCAGTGCAGATAACAAATTGATGCAATGTTACGTATGATGAGCAGAGCTGACTGGAGTTTTGTTCATTTCAATAGCACTCTATGGTAAAGGAGTTGATGTGAGTCTAAAGAATTCCATTGAACAAAAATGTGCATGCTTTGTGCTTCACGGCTAACACAACTTTCACTGACTTCGCCTTATTATGCTTATAAACTACCTCCACACGCTTTTCTATCTGTCAAATGGAATGTTCTGCTGCAAAGTAATCGATGGATGCACACTGTGCGTTAGTTCAGTCGGAGAAGTTCCAATATGAATATTATTATTGCCTATCGCATGTGTAAGCAACGTATAAGCACTTGTTTTTGTCTCCCGCGGAATTACCTACGCACCATGTCCGTTGTGTGAATGTGACACAAGGCTTTTACAAGTTTCCAGAAATGTCTGTGGATGGTTGTTATGAGGGTTAACTAAAAACATAATTTTCTTGACATTTTCTCCGATCCAGAGAGACCAAAGTTAATATGGAATTTTTCGTGTCGTGTTTTGCTGTACTTTCATTCTGTAGTAAAATCAACTTATAATTTAGCCATGAGTTGACTGACTAACATTGCATGACAGGAGTTTCGTGTAGAAAAAGCATGGAAAGCATCCGACGGTAATAGGAAAGTCACTTCCCCCAAATTGTCATATTTCCTCTTGTCTTCTTCGTAATTTTATTTCATTTCCTTAGGTAATAATACCCAACTAACACACTATACTCTATAGCACCCCATCCTTGAGTTCCTTAACTAAAATTCCATTCAAATATCCATCAAAACTCAAAAGCTTGAACAGGAAATGTGAGATCCCAATTGAGAGCAACGGCAATAAGCACAAAACGCACAGCATGAAATACTCACTACGCAGAGTTGTCTATCTACTGCTCTGCTTCGTGTTTCATCTGTCTGTTTTCAATACTTTCTCCCATTATTCATCTTGTAGTGTAATACAAGTCGAAATTTTTTTGAACTGTAAGCTAAAACTTGGAGAGAGAGAGAGAGAAAATGGGAAGGATTTAAGTCTATATAGAGCGTGATCTGTTAAATATTTTATCTGGGGAGAAAGAAGCGGATGGTAAATTTGTTTCGTTAGTGAGCTGCCTACCTGAGAAGGAAATATGGAGGTGCTTATGTCAGTCTGCAAGGAGATGTATTAGACAGCGGGATCCACGGCTGATTTCGTGTGTGGGGTAAACGCACAATAGTCGTATCAGCAGTTCGTGTTTGTATAATATGTAGTACACTATATATATTCTAATGTTCTTCTCTATCTATATTTATGCACATATGCAATGCAATATTAGGCCAATGTTGCCCGTACAATAAAGGTGTAGACGTGATACTCAAGTCTAACCTAAATATTAAGATTCCATGTATTCTAAACGAAGTAGGTACATGTGCCGTGTGTATGTATTATATGCAGACAAACATTACAGCAGAAGAATTTCAGGTAGAAAGCTGGAAAACCTATTGGAATTTCGAAGAAGGCAGAAATTTCTGCATAGACTGCTGCAACTTCTTCGAGTAATCTGTGTACCTAATGAATACGAAGTGCCTGGCATATATTTCCCACTTTCCCTCAGTAATACAATGGCGATGTAATACACATAGATCGTCTAACCCAATGTACATATACATGTTGGATATATACAGATAGCTAAAAGACAAGACGGAACATGTGAATACAGATATTATAAGTACAGTAGTAAAATCTTGAATAGTACATTATATAGTACTAGTACATGTAAGATTACATGTGAAGTTACTATGTGATGTACTATGTACCATGAATAGAACAATGTGTATATAGTGTGTGTGTGTGTGCGGAGTCAAAAAGAGAAAGTCTATTTTACTTTACTTACAACACGTCGTATAGGAAAAAGTACAAGGAGGTTATGATAGCGTTATATATTGCTTGAGAAGAAAAGGTAAGAAATGGGATGTATGACAAGACATTGGACCAACTCCCAGTTTCCACACCTGCTTCATTCTTTAAAATGATGAATTTTTCCTTGAGAGACACCTCAGTTTCAAATGAAAAATGATTTTGAGAAGCCGAGGTAGAGTAGAGCAGAACCAAAGGAAAAGATACATCTGGTTTGACGTTGTCACTACAAAGACCTGTCTCCTTTTTATCAATTAGATGCTCCTTTCTTTCCCAAACTTGAAATGTTTTGTAAAATTAAGGGAAAGTGCGCCATCACCTCTACCACTGCGCACTGCGTAGTATTTCTCAATTTATTTTACCCTTTTTGTGATTTGTGGCAATTTGAAGCTTGAAAGAGCCATAAAATTCTTATGTAGAAAAAATGACTTTGGTCGCACTTACATTTTATACAGCATTTTGATCGATGGTTATTTAGGTTAATTTTTCTTTGCGTGTTCTGGTAATAATTATTCTTTGTTATGAAAAATATTTACCCAATGTATATAACTGTGGTTATTCAGAAGCGACTTATTCCAAACGAAAGTGAACAAAGGTTTACCAACTAGGACTGAAACTGAACAATGACTAGGTACTATTTGTAGGTATCCCATATTATTTTTTATGATAGTTTTAAACACATGAAAGCAGGTTGATTTAGTAAAGTAAGCAAACTAAGTAGCTTTTGAGTATTTTTATGAGCAGACTTTCATTACATTTTTTACTAGGAAGAAATATCATTGAGTAGGAATCGATATGACTGTAAAAGTACTTTCTGTCAACTTTAGTGCCCACGAGAGTTTGCACTATGTCTAAAGACTCATTTCGGTTTGATCACTTTTATCTGATAGTATTTACAATGACAATGAGTGCTTGGGCATGTAGTAATTTCATTTTATTGATAGATCCTGCTGGAAAATAATCCTTGGTTTAAGTTGCCTTTATAGAGAATGAGAGAGACGTATAAAGCATAAAGGTAGACATTGGCGATACAAATACTGAAATATATAATACATCCTCTTTCATGTAGGGAAACTGGGAATAGAAGACTTACAAGGATTTTACGAGCTTAACATCACATCTTACCTTGAAATGTATATAGGATGATACGTGAGGAAAAATATAGAAAAGCTTTCATTTGATGAGGCAGTCTTTCGGGAATAATCATTTATTCCCCTTGCCCTGACGACTTACACCTCCAATGTTCATCCTTTGGTTAATGCACACTTAGCTGTGTACAGATATCCTTTGCTTAGTCTATTCGATGTCGCTGAATGGAGCTTAAGCCGTAAGCAGTTAGTCGATCTAAGTTCGTTGATGGTGAAAGTTCCAATCTAAATTTCGCCGCCGTTCCTAAATTTTTACAGTGAATAATGTAGAAACGACACCCAAAAGTCTCGTTTCTTATAACAAGCAACTCGCCCTAAGGATCCAAGCTCTGCTCACAACATGTGAAATGTAGAGCGGCTTTCGTTTGTTCCTTATCTCTTTTTTCACCGACAAACTCTATCAATGCACTCCCGTAATGCAATACACTACAAACAAAAAATAGCACTACTACGTCTCAGTTGTAATTATAATAGGGAAATCCTATACCAGCAATGCTTCTTTCGCTATGCGTACTCAAACAAAGGTTATTTTTGTCTGTCTCGTATAATACATCTTATTCTGACTAGTCGTACCACTTCTATATACTGCTAAAGGTACTCCCACCGTCCCATGGTATATATTCCTCGTAGGTTCATCTGTCTCGAGTTATTGTGTTTCTACCTACCGTGGAATCGGTTCTGTTCCTTGTCGTAAAGTAAGTTGGCCCTGACTGGCAACTAAAGGCTAGCCTTAGGAACTATTCATACTTCTTTACTTTTCTGTCTCTGACGAGGGAAATGTGTTGTGTTATGATGTTATCCGGGTTCTGCTCATACTGCACATCTCTCTCCCGTTCTATCGTATCTATTCACGTATAGGCATACCTCACCGTTCGTTTACTTCTTTTATTTATTTATCCATGGACGACTATTGCGACTAAGGAGGTTATGTAGACATAGAGCGAGAAAGGGAAGAAATTCATTCAATGGAAAGAAAGAGATTACAGATTATATAACATGTACCAGTATCTGAGAACAAAAGTAGATACAGCAATATGTACAAAACAACAAAAGGCTTTTACTTAACTTGTGTGCTTAAAATACTTTAGTAGTGAGTAGTATTTATTTGTACAAGATTTAAGTGAAGGACATTGCTCAATATACAATTCAATAAGTACATATTACAGAACTGTGTTATGTACCTCTTTTTTGTTGCATATAATATATCCTGTGTGTACCCTGTGCCAGTTTGTGTGACAAGGATATTGCCTTAGAAGGAAATATCTAAATTGCACATTGTGCAACGCAACACACCATAAATAAAGTGTACATGTTACATGTTTACAATAATGTAATATTTTATTGTATGGGTACAAGTAGTTTGTAGTAGTGACGCAATTTAATCTGTATACAAGCACTTGAGGTTAGGCCACCTAAAGAGAAAATTGAAAATTTCGTGTAATAAAAATGTATTTGAACACAATGTACAAATTGCAAAATGAGAGTAGTAGTAAGGAAGTGGAAAGAGTACATTTTAGTTTACAACAGAGGATTTATTTTTTGTTGTATAAATCTATCGGAGTCGTATAACACTCTAGAACTCAATATAAAACATTAAAATATACTCTTCAAGTAAGGAAGTTGTTAACGTTGAAAGAAGGTAGAGAAAATGTGATGTATCTTCTCGTAGGAAGCTTATATTATAGGAAATCTTTCTTCGGCACTCGTTTGTGTCGGGAAATAGTCCGAAAGTCGAAACTCTCGAGTTTTTCTGTTTGGCTGTGGCTGTGGTGGTCGGGGTGAAAGTTTTTTGTGAGACGGGAAGTGAAAGGAAAATCGTAGAACGCACTCTCAGAGAGAAAGAGTGAGCAAGGAGCACAATAATACAATATATCTCTGAACATACTTAGCTCTAGGGGAGCAAGTAATACATCAGGATTGAGAAAATAAAAGTTCATCGATGTACACTTGAGATTCTCGTAATGCTGATGGATAGGGGGGATGGATGGATTTTAGTCTGCCCGGCTCAAGGCAACTATTTTACGTAGGAACATTTATGCGAGATTTTTCTATTGCTCTCTTGTTTCCGTTACGACGACTTCGTAATAGACTGCATCCTCATCCTCTTGCTTAACCTTCACTTCTACCTCTCCGCAGAGAAATATACTCGCTCATTATTGTCGTTATATACTACTCAACCAAATCACATCCAATTCAAACCAAACCAAATCCACAACCCTCACTAAATGTAAGTTATCTTTAGAAGAGCCGTCAAAGCAAAAGGGAGGAAGAAGCCACGCAATAGAATCCGTGTATTATTTGTATGCATACAAAACTTTTGCAGAAAAATAAAAGTGTGGATAAAATAATTTTGTCTGTAAGGAAGACACAACAGTGGCAGAAAGGGAAAGGAAATAAAGAGAAAAGAAAGACGGAAGAAAGTGCGGAGAAAGTCTTGGAAAGAAAAAGTAGAAGAATCGCCGGGTTCACAGGAGCCGATTGTTAAAGTTGCCTACAGTTTTCTCTTCTGTTGCTTTGCCTTGGCTGCTACGTTTAGTTAGACTTCACTCTTTCCTCCACTTTAACAGTTCTGCCTTTCGACTACGTATTCTGATTTTACTTGCTTTTCCACTTACCCTTCCCCTATTCCTCCTCCTGCTCGTTTCCCTCTCTTAATTTGTTTGAAGCAAATCTGAAGCTTTATTAAGTAGCGTCAGCTACTTTATAAGAACGTTCAACCTGTCTGTCTGGTTATCTGTCTGTGACACGATATCGAGTGAACCTTCAATGTGGACTCAAAACATCTCAAACCTCCAGCC